>WEIV01028685.1:240029-292258 GCA_013390005.1 Calyptomena viridis | reverse complement strand
TTGGGGTTGGGACTGGGACTGGGGCTGGGGTTGGGACTGGGACTGGGGGTGGGGTTGGGACTGGGACTGGGGTTGGGGTTGGGACAGGGGTTGGGACAGGGGTTGGGACTGGGGTTGGGACTGGGGCTGGGACTGGGCCTGGGTCGGGGCTGGGTCGGGGCTTCCTCCCTCGTTACCACTGTGCCTCACAGCCCTCAGAAAGGCGCGTTCCTTCTTCCCAGTTATTTCATTTGTATTGCCAGTCACCGTGATATGGAAGTAGAACAAACGAAACTAAAGAGTCCCTGCCTCTAATCCAGCAATGTTCCCCATCCTCGTGATGTTCAAAAAAAATACTGCTGTAATTGGAAAAAATGCAAAAGCTTTTATTGTTGATAATCTACAAAACTCGGAATGTGACATGGTAAAAAGGAAGAGCGGCAAATATGGCTTGTCTGTGTTACTCCTTGGAAATCACTACATCTCTCTAAATGAGGAGTTCATGTGAAATTGTCTCTCCTCTTATATCTACAAACTGGTGATCTGCAAAGGTGTCAATTAAACATCATAACGCTTGAATAAAAGCAGGAAAAAACTCACCCAGTGATGTTCTGGCTGGAACTGCATCCTTATTAATCCAGAAAGAGACCCAGGATAAGACAACAATAAGTGTGCAGGGAATGTAGGTCTGAATAGTGAAATAACCCATTCTCCTGCTCAGGTTAAAGAAAACAGACATGACTACATAGTCTCCTGTAAAACAAGAGCATAATGAGATAGAATAATATGTTAAGAACAAACATAANTATATATATATGTAGAACTGCTTCACCAGAGATACTGATGACAAATACATTCATACATCTTCTTCACCCTTGGTCTGGCTCAAGAACTGGTGAATTTTCCACACTGTGAGAGCCATTTGGGT
Organism: Calyptomena viridis; assembly: GCA_013390005.1. Taxonomy (NCBI): domain Eukaryota; kingdom Metazoa; phylum Chordata; class Aves; order Passeriformes; family Eurylaimidae; genus Calyptomena; species Calyptomena viridis. The sequence goes on along the minus strand of WEIV01028685.1, from coordinate 291,351 downwards.
AACTTTACTATGTGATTTCAAGGGTGAGCTCCCTTACATAGTGTGACATGCTCCTCAGACCCAGGTCTTTGCTGAGAGCCTGCAGGTGCCTGGACTAGTCCTGCTGGGGGTGCAGCCCTCCAGCCCCGTGCTGTCCCCGTTGGCACCCTCAGCTCAGCTCTCAAATGTTGCATCCTTTCAGATACACTCCCGAAATTATTCATGTTGTCAACTTTCTTCAAGGTTAGGCTGTGTCCATAATTAATTTTTTATTTACTGCAGGTCTTTGGTTGTATTTTCTTCTCTAAAAGTGATTTGAACCCAGATTTCCTAAGTGTCCCCAAAAGCCAGGCTACTCTAGTGTACATAACACATCATTCCCATTCAATAGCTTGTGATTTTCTTTTCAGAGCTTTTTCCCCTCTCAAATTATTAAGTAAATTCTGTCTGGATTCAGGGATACAGCAAAGCTTTAGTTTTTAATGTATTTTTTTGCTAAACTAAAAAAGCCCAAACCAACCCTAGTTCTCATCTTTACCTCAGATTACAGCACTCCTGGGAAATCTTGATTGCAAAGGAACTACAGAATCCCAGGCTACAAAGACTTCATTGCAATTCAGTGAAATGCAGCCCAGAGAAGTCTCAGATGGAAACAGGATATGATTTGCAAATTTAGTGTGAGATTTCCAGCATTATTAAAGAGATTTTTTGGTTGATGTGTATTCTGCTTAGATCAGTACCTTTAGGTAAAATTGAGCTTGCTCTTTTCAGGCGTAATTAAAATTTTAATTTCCCCCCAAATAATCACTTTGAACCTGACCACAGAAGAAACTTCAGAGATCATTCTTCAGCTGATGCTTCTTTGTTATTTTTTTCAATCTGAATGTCTGTATTCCTGGGATTAACCAGTTTTAAGTTACTTATGTTGTAATTCAACAAAAAAAATTAAAAAAGGCAAATTTTGTATGTACACTTTAGAAGGAGATATGGCTGAATATGAGCAACCAATTTTAATAACTACAGTCTGGTTATCCCCTTAGTTCACAGGTAAGTTTGCATTATCTGTACATAGGTATGTTTGTATTATATGTATTTTTTAAATACAGGACTTCTGAAGCAGTTATGTTTAGAAAGAACATATCTCTGCCAATACATTTCAAAAAGTTAAAAAGTGGTGTAATTGTTGTAGATTTTTTTCAAGTCTCACAAATGTTGTTGCACCTTCCTTTATGAAAGGACTTTCTTCCCTAATGATATATGTGTAAAAAAATCCAGAGCACTGCAGAAGGACATCCATAATATTGGCTCCTCATATTTATAGACAAAGTGCACAGCATTATTCTGGCAGATCTTATTACTTATGCTTTGTAGCATTGCAAGTGTTTTACTGAAAGCTCAAGGAAATAAGAGACCATATATATTTTATATGAGCTTTAAGGTTTCTACTAATGGAACAGTTAAATCAGGGAAAGTAAAAACTTCAGTGTCAACTATGACTTATCAGGGACTCTGGTGTTGACTAGTCCTGAGACTCATTCAAGGATGCAAAAATTCTTGTAAATTACATTTTGCTTTTTAATCTGAAAGCCTGCTGATACTGCAGACACTGTTGTGTTATGGAGTGTTCCAGAGATCTTACTGAAGAAAGGAATACTATTAATACCACTGAGACTTGTTTTGTTAATAGCTTACCTTGCTTTGTTGGGATTTTGGGAAGTGGGATGTACTGATGGGTTTTTTTCGAGGCAAGAGTGAGAATACCAAATAGAATTTAAGAAGTGCCAAGACAAGGCAAGCCAATCATTCTGTAATACACTGTCTCTTCTAGCCTTGAAGTAACACGTTGTGGTTTCACCTGGGACAGAGAGCCTTTTCTTCTGAGTAGGACCTTGCAGTGTCTCCTGCCCTGCTGTGCTGGTGAGCAGCTGACCAGAGGCTGGGACAGAAGGGTGCCCAGCCAGGCCACGGGAGCCCCAGTGGCCCAAGGGTGCTCACACCAGTCTGTGGCTGGGGGAGCTGCTGGGAGCTGTGGGCAGTGGGTGCTGAGCACTTGCAATTCATTGCAATTACAATTATTAGTAGCATAGTTATAATAATATTTTGTTTCAATTGTTAAAAGGTTCTTATCTCAACTGACGAGGTTTATCTTTTCTTTCTGACTCCCCTCCCTGCTGGGGAGGGAGTGAACACTGTGGTACCAACTGCCAGGGGAAAACTGTGACAGTGACTCAAAGGAAACTGCACTGTGGTGGGATCCTCCAGGAAAGTATCTTGCTGGTGTTGCCTAGTTTATGTAAGTGATGGTGGAATGATACTACAGCAGGTATTCTGAGGTTTTGAGTAAGAAAAGTACTCTGAGCATACAAAACAATGCAAGACCAAAGATGTGCAATTTAGGACCTGGTGTCAGTGGTCATAACACCTACATCCCAAACATCTCCTGCATTCAGCCCTCTCTGGAACAGGGACTTGACAGTACTTTGCTTTAGTCACACCTTTCATGATGGAATCTTGCCCCAGCCCTGTTTTTACCCACGTTTGGTTTATTTTCTGACTCTATTCATGGACTTCTCAGGTTTTTAGCTGAGACCAGCTTAAATTCTGTGTTATTTTCAGATTATCTCTGTGCCTCAGGTGATTTTTCACTCCTGGTGTGATGCCTGCATGAAGCTGTCAAACTTAAGACATTATTTTAGCAAAAAAATGGACAGCCTTGATCCTTAACACAGTGTCATTCATTAGTCCTCAGCTGGCAAATTGATCATCTTTTCATTATTTTCATCCTCTTTCCCTGAGCTCCAGCTCTTGTTTATCCAGTATTGTCTACTGCAGCAAGAAAGCTTCTCAGGCTGCCAGATTGCTGTTTGGAGGACTAATATGCTTTTGGATTTTCCTAGAAATGAATGATAATGCAATCTGGCAGTATCTTTGTAAGACAACATACTTAAGTACTTAACACTTGGCACCATAATTAGAAGATTTTGGATTACTTAGCCCTTCACCAGAGACCTTACAGTCCTACTGCCCCTTCTCACTATTACATATGTCTAGAAAATAACACCTAGGCAATTTTCAATTTTTAAGGAAATACAAAATTTCCCTGGAAAAAATAGTCTTATTACACTGAAAAGCATAATAACTCATCCTTAATACATTTAGACCTTTTCTCTCTCTGAATATATGTATTTGTCCCATTCCTCTGTATTCATCTGTGTTTGTATAGATAGACAGACATAGTCTTCTTCATCTGAAGATAAAATAACAAGTTCACCAGTTTCTTCAGTGATACATATTTAAACCAGAGTGCAATCCCTTAGGAAAATGCTATCCAGGTCATGTTTATCCACATGTATAAATACTCACATCATGTTTTCTACTATGTGCATATTCCTGCCAATGATGTTTGGAAGATCACAAGATGCAGGGCAGGGTTCTGACTTGAGTCACAGCACCTCATACTGTCACTCTGAAGGGGAAGTTGAATATTTCTTTTGGTGGCAGTAATCCCTGCTGCACACACAGCAGATGCCTGGTTTTTATAGCAGGAGATACTTTGAAAGTGGGATGCATTCATCAGTATTCACTGGTCCTGACCTCAGTGAGCCCTTACAAAACATTGCATTTCTAACAGTCTGTTCCTGTTTTACAGGCTCTCAGCAGTCTGGGTGGACTGGGGAGGTTGTGAGGCTGTGGCAGAGACAATGGCAGAGCCAATCTGTGCCATTCACTTGTGGGCTACAGAGATTTGAATACCAGGATTCAGGCTCCAGTAAAGGGTAGGGGAAGGGAATTCCTGGTCTGAGGAACTACCAGATGTGCTGCCCTAAGTGGTCCCAAAGGTCCAATAAAGCACAGCTGGGGGAATGTGCACTGTACTTAATGGATTTCATGAGCACAGGGGTGGATCCTTCCTTGCTTCCTGGTGGTGGAATCCTTCACACCTGTGCAAAGGGAGTGGGAAATGGGACCACTAGTGCTCTCTTGCTGCACGTTTCAGTGCCTGTGCACAGTGTAAGGTACAAGCCTCTCATTTGGACTCAGAAGTGCTTGGTGCAGAAGCTACTGCAGATGCAAGAGAAAAGAACAGCTTTAGAACATCACAGGAAATTGGTGTCTTAATTATAGTTCAGTAACAACACTTTTAGCTGAGATCATCTCACATTATTACGAGATTCTGCTTTCTGTTGTTTAAACACTGCTGGATTTAAGTTATTAAAAGAACTGCAGAAGAACTTAATCATATCTTGGCTGCTTGGTCAAGTTATTTGTATGTGTCACTTCAGTTAATTCTCATAGCTGGGTTTGGGGTGGGGAAAGTTCAGTGTTTTTTTCTATTAACTATCTCAAGTTTTGAACAGGGAAATGCAATTGATGAAGGCTTGGCATTTCTGTGAAAATCTTTCATGGCTAATTTAACAGCTTTGGAGAACAACCAGTGTGTGCACAGACATACCTAAGGTTTGGGGGAGTTTGTGAGAAGACTTTGTTTTTCTGTTTCTTACAAAGCTACACAGCACTCTGAATGGATGGTAGAGGTGGCTCCTTCTTCTCAAACTGTATCTGTCCCATTACACATTCCACTACCTAAAATTTCCAGAACTCCTCTGTGCTGAAAGTTTGCAGTACATGAGCTCTTCACCTCCTGCTGACTCCAAGGTGGCAGGAGTTCCATTGTGGAGCTCTTCTCCCTGAGGAACTGCATGTATTCTATCCCAAGGTCTGAATAGGATTTTTCTTGAGTATTTGGTTATGTTAAATATTTTTGTCAGTGTTTAATAGTATGAAAATCAATGTCTTTTTTAGTAATTCTGATATTTTGTATAATTTAGTAATTTTTGTGCCTAAATGTAAAAGTCTATGAAGAAAATAAATTATGTATAACACTCATGATGAATCAATAGTTTGCAGAAAAAGCTACCAAGTATCTTTATTATATCTTTTTAAAACACAAAGTTTTTCTCTACTAGATGGATCTGTGAAACTGCCAAAAAAAAAAGTCAAATAGGAGAAGAGTAATGTATGAGCCAAATTCTAACAAAATTTCAGGCCATCATTTGTTCTTTAAGGACAGATCAAGAGACTCACAACTAGGATGAATGCAGGTCCCAGTTCCTACAGTAACTAATAGGCACAGTTTTGTTAGTGCAGCAAATAGCAGCCACATGGTTCATGCAGAGCCAGAGATGCACCAGCTGTCCAGATTCCCAACGGGCTTTTATCTCCTAATTTGACACAGAAACTATACAGAGAAGAGCAAGAACTTTTTAAATATTTTCTTAAAGAGCTGTATGAAAATGGAGATAAACATGGAACCTTTTCTCAAAATTAACTCCTATAAACAAGTACATAAATGACATGTTTCTATATGGGAAGCCCTATCCAGTTCATATTTCTGGATGAAGTATACATGGGGGAAAAAACAAATAGAGAAACTCGTGCCACAGGAGGGCACTGTCACCTCAGAGTAAAAATGGGAAAAGCTTGTAAGTCTGCCTGTGGAAAACCGACTCAAAACCTAATTATTCTTGTGTTGAGTATTTATACAAACACTGAAATGGCACAACTGACTTGTGTGACTGTTATTGGAGGAGCACTTGTAGGGACTAAACTGACTCTTGTAGGGGAGAAATATCACCAAAGTAACGAGATAAACTTCATACATTGTTAATAAGGAACAACAGTGGCAGCAGAATTGATCTTCTTGTCCTCATAAATAGCTAATAGATACATCCCTGTTCTCTCCCTCCTGTACTGTTAGCATGGCCAGCAGCCTCATTTGCTGTCAGGCAGAGACCACAGCGAAGACTGTTGGTTTATTTTAAAAGAAGGAATAGGTAAATTGTAATGTAAGGGAAAAAATGTGTTTTCTTGAGTTTAGTCGTGGTGTATGGAAATACCATTAAAATAGTAGCACATGACTTCTAGAAACATCTCTTCATGCTGGGAGCTTCCTATTCTCTCTAGTTTAATATGCTACTGGATTGGTACAGACTACAAAAGTAATAGTAAAGAGGACCAAAATGGATCCTTCTCCAAAAAAGACTCAGGCTTGGTGCCCTTGGTGTGCAGATATCTGTAATAATGAATAGTAACTCGATGGCAGAACAGCTGATTCCCTTCCCATTTGTGCCCTTGTTGCACTTGTGGTACACTTGGGTCACCCAAAGCTGCTACAGGGGGAGAAAGAAAGGAAAGGAAACAAAGCCAGACAGAATGTGGCCAAACCCTCTCTGCCCCATGTCAGATGAGGTGAGAGGAGCAGAGCTCTGGTGGGTGCTGTGGGAGAACAGGAGACAGGAATCACACCTCTCCCAAATCCAGCCAGTGTCACACTGTGCTTTACATTGGATTGTGCAGCTCCAGTCTAGGATGAAAAATCATGTAAAGAGCTTAAGACTGTCCTGATGTCCTGGTGCATTTAAATTTGGCTTTTGTCCCCATTTCTTTTCTTGCCTTGATGGGATCTGTATTCAGAGTTCTGGCACTTACTGTCTTGGTGAGGGTACTGAGTCAGCCTGAAATTGTGGTTCATTGAGATGTCTTGCACTGTTACAATGGCATGAGGAAAATACATTTGTTCTGAATTGTCATATTTAATTGTCACATTCAGATTGAAACTATTCAAATTATTGTCTATATTGTCTATAGAGCAACCTATTTTTTTTTATTCTTCCAACAGATCAGAAAGTTCTTAAGTCTGTCAAGTTCAGTACTAATGTACTTCTAAAAGTGGTCATTTAGCACATGAAGAGTTGGTATTCACTCTTCCAGTGCAATATGTTTGTACATGCATTGCAGAAAAATAATTTCACCTGAGCTATTTGATCACTGGACACATGAATGAATTTTTATCAAGACAAGACAGAAATTTGGTCACAGTGCTGATCATAAATTGATACATATGAGATTTATTGGTTCTCACAGCCAGAAATGAAAAGTCTGGGGAAAAGGCAAAATCAGGAGAAACACTGTTCCTTTGATATCTGACCACAAGATCTTCTCCTTATTCTTTGCCAAATGTCATTTTCATTGTTTGTCCTTCACAGCTTTTTGTTCTTTCATTGACTGATTTTTAGACTGCATAAGGGACAGAGAGTTAAACAAAAAAAACATTGTTTTCCTTTTTAAAACTGCTCAACAGTCTCATTGTCTCTGAGGTGTAGCTGCAAAATACCACTACTGTGTCATAGAGAAGGCATGACATGAACTAAAATCCTGTAAATGTTTAGTCTTTAGGACAAAGAAAGAACATCTGCAGATATTGCAGATATTTGCTTGCCACAGACTTGAAGCACATGGAAGCTGTGCCTGTCCCTGCCTGACTGGGGATTACATTGAGAATGGGACACACCATGGTCTTTGCTGGTTACAGCACAGCAAGTGTCCTGAGTGATGTCCCCTAAACCTCTAATCGTGGGAATTCTAAATATCCATTTCTAAGCTGTGATTATAGTTTGATTATGTAATGAGGTAAAACAGTATTAAGATTTTGACAAAGCTTGCACTGTAGTCCATTTATATAAGATTATCTCTGGGATTCAGATAGCTGCAAGCCTGGTTTTCAATTTACATTCCAAAGGATGAATCCTAACTGCATTACACAGCTAGGTGGAGGGCAGGGAATGGGAGGAGATTTGCTTTTTTTTTCCCCCTGTTTTTAAAAAGTAAGGTGTATATGTCTGTATGTGTAAGGTGTGAATGTGTCTGACATGAAACACCTTGGTTTCCTGTGGGAGCAGGGAGAACTGCAATTAGTTTATGCTTGTGAAATTACAATCCCAACTGATGAAACTCCTGTGAAATGAGATGAATCATAACACTCATCCAAGCAAATGAAATTTCTTTATGTATGACATGACTTTCTGCCCAAGAGTTCTGCATTTTGTTTGGTCCTTGGCCACTTGTTCCACTTGAAGTGTTTTCTCAGTTCATTTGATAGAATGTGTTCCATTTCTCATTAGTTTCTAATTATAGGGAGAAAGAATGTAATGACACTAGACAGTAATTAAAATCTATTACTGTCGTTCCCACCTTCTCTTTGAAATCACAGAGACAAGATTTAGCCCGAGAATTTTTTGTTGCTGAAAAATGTCAGTATGTGGAAATGTGTTGAGGGATTGAATGTAAACTTAGGTGAGTTTGTTTCTAAGGTTTCATCTGTGAATGCTGGAAGTCTGAAGAGAAAATGAACATTACTGACCCCTGTACATTTACACGTGATTTTTTGGTAATTACAAACAACTGATCCTTTTTGGTTTGCTTTTGAAGGTGGGTGAGCTGTTACATTGCCATCAGCAAACTCAGGAGGATTTGGGTGTGCAGGATTAGTGTTGAGATGTGACAGCAGCATCATGCAATGGGTTGTAAGTGCTGTGAGTGACCCGTGCTGCTCCAGTGTGTGAATAATCTGCAGGGGATACAACCTTTGCTCTCTGTCCCATTCCCCTCCTGCCAGGGATGAGAGCTCAGTGTCTCATCTCTGCATGGTTAGGGGTGCTTGGCTTCTAAAGAACCTGTCAGACTTCTGGCACAGAAGGTCCGTGGGGGTCAGAGGTGGGAAGGGGTGAGGAGGACGGGAGGTGTGGGGACCCTGAGGAGGCAGAGTCACCACTGGTGCTGTCCTGGCAGGTCCTGCTGAGCCAAGGAAAAGCTGGCTGCTTCCAAAACATCCTGCACCTCTAGCAGGGCTCTGGGCATGTTAAAGTAATGACTTGATTAATTTTAAATACTGAACCTATTGCTATTATTGTAAGGCAGGGTTTGTGATAGTTTAGTCACCGATATAAGCGAATAAGAAATATATTGTCTTATGTTTCATTCCTATTAAGGTATGCAGATGACACACCCACTTGCTGGTAACTTCCAAGCCTTCTTGCTACGGGGAGACTTGGAACTGACTTTTATTTCTGTACTTCAAAGTATGGAGTACAGCACATCCCTGGTACTTTAGATCAAACACACTGTCAGAGTTATGAAATGACATGAAATAAGAATTGTCAAGGCTATGTAAATTGTATCATGTTGAAATTTGCAGCAGTTTGCATCTAGGAGAAACGGCACAAAATGGTGACTGGTCTTGGTTTATGGGGTAGTAGAGCACAAAAATTATGCCATACCATGGGTCTATGTATTTGGACTTACTAGACAACTGTGCAAAGGATTTGTCTGAAAAGAGAGTGTGGACAACTCCAAGTGTAATAAGATAAATGCAAAATGTAAAAATGGGAATTAAGTTAAAGGTGACACTTCGAGGCCTAGATTAAAAACCACTAATAAAAATTAGATACAAATCTGCTTGGTGAATGCCATGAGAGAAAAGAAATGGAGTATTTAATATTTTTGGTCTAAATAACAGCAATGTTACAGACATGTTGGAAAACTCCCTTGAAATTAGTGCTGTTTAATGAACTTTTTGCAGGTCCTGGTTGCTGAAATGACTGCACATGACTAATGCACTTCATGAGACACTACTCCTTAGATTTGCTTTTACATCTTTGTAAATTGCCTTGCACAGCAAAGGTCAGTCCTGAATTCCTCTGAATGCTTGATTGGGAAAGAAGAGAATTTTGAGGATACACTACATTTAATCTTTGATCCTGATGTTTCCAGTTATTTTCAGAGCCAGGAGACAATGGTTCATAACCTGAGGCTGCAAGAAAACTTGGCATTTTTTTTTCTACTTCCTCTCCAGAGGAGGGAAGACATGACTGCATGGAGGCAGTGTCTGCAGGAGAGCTGCAAGTTTCACAGGTTCATTGTGTGTGATCTCCCCCTGAAGGAACAGTTCTCTGCTGTACATCCAAAAGCTGTATGGAGCAGGCTCCTCCACTGATGTCCATGTGTCAGGAAGGCAGGTATTCCTCTGCCTCGAGGTATCTGGGCACTGCCAGGATCTAGAGCTCCAGAGTCAGTTTGCCATGAACTGAGCTTAATAAGAGGTCATTTATCTATGGAATATACATGGTGTGACATCACGTAGGTTCCATAAAGAAGTAATATTTACATCATAGGTTCAACCAGGGTCCTGCCCTTTCACCACACAACCCCTGCAGCAGCACAGGCTGGCACAGGGTGGCACAGAGGGACCTGGGGGTGCTGAGGGACAGGGACCTGAACATGAGCCACAGGGTGCCCAGGTGGCCCCAAGGCCAGTGGCCTCGTGGCCCGGCTCAGGAGCAGTGTGGCAGCAGGAGCAGGGAAGGGATCCTTCCCCTGTGCTGGGCTCTGCTGAGGCCACACCTCGAGTGCTGTGTGCAGGTCTGGGCCCCTCGGTTTGGGAAGGACATGGAGGGGCTGGAGAGTGTCCAGAGAAGGACAATGGGGCTGGAGGGGGGTGTGGGGCACAAGGGCTGTGGGGAGAGGCTGAGGGAGCTGGGGGTGTTCAGCCTGGAGAGGAGGAGGCTCAGGGCAGACCTGGTCACTGCCCACAACCCCCTGACAGGAGGTGTAAGGGGGGGAACCAGCAGTGGGACAAGAGGGCACAGCCTAAAAGGGAGGGTTAAGTTGGACAGTAAGAAGTTCTTTACAGAGAGAGGGATTGACAATGGAATGGGCTGCCCAGGGAGGTGGTGGAGTCCCCATCCCTGGAGGTGTTTCAGAAGAGATGATGTGGCACTGAGTGCCATGGGCTGGTTGACAAGGTGGTCTTAGATCAAAGGTTGGACTTCATGATCCCAGAGGTCTTTTCCAACCTAGCTGATTCTGTGATTCTGTGACCTATTGCTATATTATATACAGCCATACATACATGACTTCTGCTTTTAAAATGTCATAAATCCTACATAGAAAAGCTTAGAACGATTTTCATGAGAAGAATGTGGATCTGTATTTGGGCTCACTTGTTTGAGAGTAAGTCTTTTATTGTCAACATGTTGTAAGTATCTAAAATCTACTAGAACCATACTTTTTAACATCTAGGTAAGCCCAGAGGGTGGTTGGGCACTGGAACACACTCCCTGGGCCAGTGGTCACAGCAACAAGCCTGACAGAGCTCAGGCACACGTTGGGATTGTTGGACTTTGATGACCCTTGTGGGTCCCTTCCAACTCAGAATATTCTGTGATTCAAGCCATTAACCTCACAAATCTGTATTTTTCCAATAAGAAATGTGTAAGAATTTCAGAGACATTTTGTTCCATATTCTTCAGTAGATAAATCCATTAAGCTGCTTTAAGAGATATCCAGATTACCTGGAAAAGAGTGCTCTAGAGTTTGTATCTATGACTATTAAAAATTCTTATTGTTGCTGTTTAGGAGTACTTGGAAAAAATTTTGATAAAAATATGACAAATGTATTTGTTTTTCAATTTGAGACATTCTTCTAGAAGAGACTATTGTGGTCTCATATTTGAGCAGTATCCTCAGGGTTCTGCTATCACTTTGCCTGAGGACAAGGTCTACTTTGTGTGCACATTCCAAAGTGTTTCTGGTTTATTAAGTATTTTGTCTTGCAGAAGCCAGGTGCAAACCTCAAGCAATGTGCAAATTAATCTTGTTCACAATCACAGCTTACAGGTAACAGCAGAAACATCCGCTGGCAAAAGCAGGTGTTGTAAAATAGTCTAAGGTGTGATTGGTGGGGAAGTGAAATGGAAAAAAGTGGCTCTAATAGAACAGTTATTTATATGCTAAGGAAGGAGATGACAAATGTGTTTGGGTGTATTTATAATATCTTAAGCTTTCTAGGAGGACATTATTGACATCAGGTAGAAAGTAAAATTGTTGAAGGAAAGAAAAAGATTTCAAAACCAGTATGATTAGCTGTTAGAAGGGGGGAAAATTAATTTTAAAATCAGAGAAGAAATAAAGGCACTGAAGCAGAAGGAACTAGGTTGTTATTAAAATAGTAAATAAATGTAGAGTTACAGTAGATGACATTGGAGAAATTGAGAAAGAGAGAGAAACTAATAAAAATACGAAACAAATTATGTTATAAAATCATACTTAATATCAAGAGTAAGACAAGCCACAGGCCTGCATGCAACAGGCCTGAAGGGAAAAATAGAGATGAAGATGCTTAGTTTGAAGATCATCTCTCAGAAAAGGCAGCTATGAATCATGAATAATTTATAACCAGTGTTGCCATTTGAAGTCAAACAGATCAAGCTTAGGATGTCAAAACTTCTTTAAAGACTCCAGATACCATCTTGAAGCTCCAGTTACCAGCTTCCCAGGAATAGCAGAGCTTCTAGGTGTGTGTAATCACCCTAGTCCAACTCCTACGAGGTATTTAAATGGCTTGCTCTTTCCAAGAGGAGACCTTTGAAGAATATTTGTTTCTCAGAGAGGCATATTCAGGATAAGGTTCACAGCTCCTCCAGGAGAGGTTCCCCTGGGAGTCTCCATGCCCTGTCACTGTGTATCCCAGCACGTCGTGTGTTTGCAGGCCAGAAAGTGCAAGCTCTTCATCTTTTCTTAAAACTGAGGTTATTACACTGTGAATCCCATGGTTTATGTCTTTTTAAGGCTTTCTTCTTTTAACAGTTGAAAATGCTGTGTCCTAGAAAGCTCTTAAAAATGACGTGGCAATTCAGGATGTGAAAGACTGTGGCACACAGAGAGGGATGCACTGGGAGTCCAGGGAAGAGCTTTCCCCTGTGGGCTGGAGTGCCCTGCACCTTAGATGTGATAGGAAGTCCCTGAAAGCAAACTCTCTGGGAGGTCTCCTCCATTGTGTCTTGGCAATTCGGGTGCTGTGCTTGGAACTCACAGGGAGAGAAGGCTGAACAGGAGCCACATGCCAGAGGAGGTTAATGTGCTCCAAAGAGTCTCTAATGCTTTTTGCTTTTATCTTCCTGTGGAGCTTGCCAGACTTCAGGGTGAGATGAAAGGCAGGATGCAGAAATGCTGCAGTGGTGGTTCCCATCTTGGGTGTGTGACTTGTTAGATTTGCAGTGGAACAGTCGGGATGTCACCTCAGTGTCCATAGGAGAGAAGGAAACTCAAAACCCAGGAGGCAAAGCAGTAGAATTGCAAGCATTAACTTTTCACACCCTACAAAATAGTATCTGCTTTGGGGGGTCATGAGTCTCCTGGAAGGGATGTAGATGTGGGAATGCCCTCTGGTTTCCTCCAAGAAAGCCACATTCCCAGCAGGCAAATGCAGCCCCTGCACACTGTGCCCAGCAGTTGGGCTCCCTTTGCTCCAGCTCTGCTGCCCACACTGCCCTTGAGGTGCACGAACTGCAGCTGGGAGAAAAGAGCAGCCAAGAAAGTGTTTGAATACTTTTTTTACTCTTTTTCACTCTACTGAGGTAGGAGGCTTGTTTTCTTGTCATGACTTCCAGTTTTCACCATGGAACTGAGAGCTGTGTTCTCAAATTGCATCCCAACTGTTCCCAGCCGATCGATTTTAAACATTTTAGTATTTCTAGGAGTTCAAAAGAAGATGACTGATGGTAGTTTTTGAAAAATACATGTTTTAGTGATGTAGTTTCCTCTCTGTTTCTTGATCCTAACATATCTATGTGAACAACTTTTTAAGCCAAGTGAATGTTTGAAAATATGAATACAGGTGTAACCAAAGTTCTCCAAGCACTTCTCAACATGAAACGATTCATTTGTTGTCTATTAGTATTAGCATGAGCTAGCAACCCTGATTTGAAATGAAATTCCTCTATCATAGGAATTTTATCTAGAAGAAAAAAGAGTTTGTATCTCCCAAGTTTACATTTCCAGAGAAAATGAATTACAGAATTAGGGCTTTGCCATATCAAAACCAATATTCCTCATTTCCCTTTTCTGAAAGGCTACTTTTTCCTTTAAATTCATTTTTATATTGTTTTGTAAGTTTTTTTGCATGGATAGTCCCTGCAGTGCTGCACTCACTAATATAGGTATATTAACAATTATCATACATTCATCTTTGACTTTAGCTAGTACTGCTGGAATGAGGCTCCCACATTTAACTTAACCCAGTTTGAATGTACTCTATGAAGAGCTTCATCTGGGGCTGAATTCCCTGATTTTCAGAGTGCTGATTCTTTATTGTCTGAGTGTTTTTGCATAACTAGAGAAGGGATGTTAAGTAAGGTTAAGCAGTTCCTGCTATCTGTAATTTGAAGGGATAGGGGTGAACCCATTGTAGGATCTTTGGAAGAAGGAAAGGGAAGAGAATTGTTTGGGGGGGTTTTGACCTGTGCACTCAGCATGGAAGCAACTTCATGTGGCTGATTGTTACCTACACAGTAGGACTCTACTTCCTCTTCAAATTCTTATTCTCAAGATGAGAATAGAAGAAATGGAACTGCAATCAACAAGAACACCTTATTTGCAATAGTCAAGTTTTTTGATAATTTTCTCATTTCTTGGAACTCTATGCAAAAAAGAACAAGTAGCAATTGCTGTCCAGTTTCATGATCATTTGCAGTCACCAGCATTGAGACACACAGAGGGTTTTGTGGTACTTTGCGTGTTAAATCTTGAAAAATATTTTCAAATTCTTCTATGTAGGGCATGATACAAGAAAGTGTTATTACATAAATTTTATCCTGCAGCTCTTTGGCCTTAATTATGCAGTCTTCTTGAGAGCAGCAAAGGACTCACTTAATAGACTGTATCATTTTTTGAGATAAGTGGCATATTTATAGCTTCTGTAATGTACATTGAAATGAGGACAATTAGGCCTTGTTTCAAAAGGCAATGTTAAAACACACACTATTTACAATTAAGAGTTTGTTTTAACAATACAAAATTTTCCAACAATACATAATGTTGGAAAACGTACGAGAATGACAATTATTCAAACATTACTGCCATGCTTAACATTATTCTACTGTATTCCTTAGTGAGAATGTGTTGTCAGCATTGTAGGATGGGTTTGTGCAATTATAGGTAACATGTATCTAAAAGGGAAAGTAGAGCATGTTCTAGTCCCAAGGTACAGCAGTGAGTTGTAGGAGTTTGTACATACTGTACACAATTCCATTCAACATCCTGGTGCATTTTCTTTCTGATCCTCCCATTTGATCTGGTTAAAAAAATTAAAATTAAAGCTCACTGGGAAGGTCTCTCTAAATTCAGTTGTGTTAATTTCGTTTCATTCACTTTTTCCAGGGGGCATTTGGCTGAATGTGTGTGTTATCAGCTGCCATCAGTGGGGCCTGGCTCTGGTAACCCAGACTGCAGGTCTTGTTTGCACCCAGCCTTTCAATTCCATCTGCTCCAATGCAGGGAGAGCCTCCCCGACAGAACAGCAGCTGAGGGAAGGGGGGCACTGAAGTGCAGGAAACTGAGAAGGCAGAGGTTGCACTTGCAGACTGGAGGGATTTAACTATGAACAGCCCCAGAGGCACCTGTTTATTCCTTAGGACATGGATGTGCCCCAGGCAAAACTAAACCTGTTTCAAATGAACGACCCCTACACTATTCACAGCATGAACATTAAGCTGCCATCATCTTCAAATATCCTTAATTATTTATTTTTCTTCACTGAAAGAGCAGGGAGATGATGAGTATTGAAAGATCGAGGGGACAAAAATGTGAAAGAAATTATCTTAGAGTCGTTGTACTACAAAGATTTTTGTTTTGTACCTGAAAGGGGTCTGGAAGTGAAATGTAAATGCAGAAATTGACCATCAGTTCTAGACTGATCAGTTTACAGGTTCCAGAGATTATCTTTCACTTTACAGCTGAATGGTAATTTAAACATTCTTATTCACTCTGAAGACAATTCCTCTAAAAATGCTTAATATTCAGAGTTATTTTAATGCTAAAATAATTGTGAATATACATTGTTCTTTAACTACTAAGCCATTTTGTCTAATCCTTTTTAACCAAAGATTTCTCTCTGCAATTCATTATGATTAAATCTAGTTCCAACTGGAAAGATGACATTACAGTGTTTTCTCTTGTGATGTTTCTGTGCAAGTCAATCATTGTTAGGAGTATGATGATTTCATTACCAAACAGGAATTATAAAAGGGACTTGGGATGTTAATATGCTTTGTGTCTCAAAGGGTCATCAGTACTTATGAAAATATATTCCTAGGGACATTAGGGACATCACAAACATTTTTGTGCTTAGTTATTTGCAGGAAAGGTTTGAAGCTATAGACTCACTCTGCTAACTTGCTGATTTTATCAACAAATTTAAAACATTCAAAATTCTGTTTTGCTTTATGTTCAGATAATTTAAATTTCCTAAAAGATCTAATTATTTTCTTGCTATTAAATGAACAAATATTATTTAAAGGCAGTGTTCTATTATATCCACAAAACTATATTGAATGCAAAACCAATCTTGCCTATAATACCTGTGCTTTGGTAATTACCCAGTCACAGACTGAGTGAAAATGCTTGTAAGGTCCCATATTATCCCTTATTCTCTGGTTCCTTGTACTTTAATTCTTTTCATCTTTATCTGACCTTTCTAAAGCTCAGTTTAAGCACTAGCCAGCCATGTTTTCAGTTATGGCAAACCTTGAGAAAGACAAACTCGGAAAAAAACCTTGACCCTCAAAAATCTTTGTTCAATTGGGAAGTCAGAGAGTTCTGAGGACCAAACAACTTCTTTCTTCAGGGAAGGAGAGTCATGACTCCCCATTGCTGAGGTGAGTCAGCTGACATTCAGTCTAGGAAAAACTGAGAGTAAAAAGACTGAATTGCTGTCACTGGAATTGTAAGAAAGCCTTTAACCTCTCTCAAAAGATGAAAAATAATCATCAAAGAGCCTTTCAACTGTTTATATGATGAGTTAGAAGCAGGTGGACTTGAATGCCTAAACCTCATGCAATATAGATACAAACCTGAACAGAAAAGTCAGATTCTTTCAATCTGTGAGAATGTTAAACATATTGATTCCCCAGAAATAGTGGCTTTTTTTCCCTGCCCCTTAAACCACGAAGATCTGACCCATCACTGTGACAGAGAACCAAGTCAGGGGGTGTTTGGGGCAGGAGCACCAAGGGGTGGATGCCCTGGCAGTCCCAGCCCTGTGCCCTGGCAGCTGTGCTGGTGGCAGTGGGGGCAGCTGCCCTGGCCACAGGGGTACATGGAAAGGTCATTTTTAGTGTGGTCCTCACTAAACATAGAGCAGAAAACAGGCCAAACCTGCTAATAATTGTCTGCATTGCTTGGAGCCACAGGCTTTCTGTGGAGATGTCACTGTGTGAAGTGCCCTGGCTGAGCCTCTGCTCTTAGGGGACATGGATTTCCCCATTGGCACAGGAATAGCTCTGTAGAGATTTCAAGAGAAACCAAAAGAAACTGCAGAGCAGCTGAGGGACAAGGGTTTGAATGAGGAAACAAGTGGAAGGTAACTAGATTTTCAGTCAAGGCTTGAACAGACCCAGATGCAGCTGCCTGGGGCCTTCCCAGCCATTGCAGGAGTCCTCTGGCCCCTTGTCTGCAGTTCCTTGACCAGTTTATTGGGAAATCTTGGACTTGTCCCTGTAGTCTTGGCTGCCTCTCTAGAGGTTCCAAAAGGAGAGATGTTGTAGGAGCTCTGAGGAGGTGTGTGCACATACGTGGTGGAAGTCTGTGTGACCAGGACAAGGGAAAAAGCCCACTTACTAAATTAGTTCATATGTGCAATCATGTGGATTCATCTGTAAATACTTAGTTGCCACCCAACTAACTAAGATGAGAAAATGTGGAATATACAACTGGTATGAAATGGAGGGAATTGTACTGAATTTTTGCTTTTTGAAGACATGATCTTGAAATGTAGATTATTTTCAATGCACCAACTTTCCAACAGCTAAACTTTAGCAACCATTCAATGGTTGCTATGGTTTGATGAATGACTGACCAGGCAGGAGTATCTAGATTATTTGTGGAAAGCCTGTTGCTCACATTCTAGAAATGTCTGTTCTTCATTATACTTCAAAAAACAATATGCAGGTGTAGTTACCTTAGACTGGTTTTCATCCCCTCACAGTGATATCAAACCCTTGTAAGCTGGAACAAAACTCCTGCTCACAGAAGTGTCTGTAACCCTTTGTAACAGAGCCATATGAAAGTTGAATAATTCACCTCTTCCTGTGTTTTCTTCCAAATGAAACGTTGGATAACAGTAATGTCAGATAGTAGTTCATGTGCATTGAAATAAGGGAGAGTTTGAAAGAAAAAAAAACATTTATAAGCAAAAACATTCCCTGTTACCTCTCTTTTTGGACAGATGAATATTTATAATAGGGAGTAAAATCTTAAGGTGTGGGTATTAGGAAGTTTTAGGGTTAAGGACATTAGTTTAGAATTGAGGATTTCCTCAATAAAAATAGGCCTTTCACATTGTGTCTGCCTACTGTTTCAAATGTCTCACTCTCCTACACATGCACTATTCTTTTAGCAAGCATGTTTAAGTTAATAATTGAATACAGTTTTTCAAAAAGCAAGGATGTTGAAAAAAAGAGAACAATAAAGACACACAGAACACTTTAATAGTCTTCTGGGTTTTCTGACTTACAGTTTTTATCATTATTTGCTCCTCTCCAAAGTGGATACAAAATATGTTTACCTTCTGCCAAAAGCAAACTGTAGGTACTGATATATTGTACCTATTGACTGGATCCAAATCCTCAGAGTGTGAATGTTCTCAGTTCTCAGAGGTGTTTCCTCCCTGACAAAGGCAGACACTGCAGTGAACCCCCCGAGCCCAGGGCTGCCCATGGGGCTGCAGGGATTCCTGGGGAACTTGTGCCCATTTCAGTGTCAACACTATTTCCCAACACAGATCTTCAAATGGGATTTGCAACTGTCATACCACATTTTGCCTTAATAAAGAAGCAGAAGACTCCTGTTGTTTTGAGCATTATGGAGCCTCTGGGGATTGCATGTCTGCCAACAGTTCAATTCATTATGATACAACACTAAAAGTATAAAAGCCTGCAAATACATCCTCTTCCTCAAAATAAGAGCCTTGACTACACTTTCCTTCTAAAACAGAAACCAGACCCAGATCTATTTATGTCTTAATAGATGCAGAGTAAGATAAATACTGAATTACCAGTTGGACAGTGTTTATCAATTATGAGCAATAGTGTCTGTCCTGCACACTCTGATTAGCTCTGTAAAACCCAGGACAGGCAGGAAATAAAAAGGTGTTTTCAGATATTGGCTGAGCAGTTTTGTGGCTGCTGTGCAGCTTGTTAACTGCTATTTATTGATTAGTCTTATAATGCCTTTGTATCTAATTAAAATTCCGGACAGGCTCTGTGAACAAGCAGTAGACAATGTCTGGTCTAAAAAGGGAACTCCCCAGTCACAGGAACCAACTGGGACAACCAGAACCTCCATCTGTCCTAAATAGAATTACACATTTACCAAGTGTTTTGCATAATAAAGTATTTTGTCCAAAACCACAGGAATAGTGAGCAGAAATTCAATTTATCTAATAATTTTATAAAATTCATAGAAACTTACTGATGGAAAGATGTAAGCTGCCCCTTTCCTCCTGGTCTGTGGTACAATTTCATAAACCCTCTGATTTTAGGATTTCTGCTATCTTCCTGAACAGTGTGTACCACCACCTATTTTCCTGTTCCCAAAGTGTCTTCATTGATGGAATCCACGTGGGCATTATTCTCTGCAAATCTTATACTTCTGTATCACTTGATGCATTGTAGCAACAGTCAGAAAAATTAAAGCTTATTTTTCTCGCTCCTCAAATCTGAGGTGAAAGAGCTCTCTAAAAAAACTTCCTTGGAGTCTCTCATAAGTAATAGACACCTTTGGTTCTATAATGTGATTCTAGGTAAGCTCTATAATATTTTCATTTTGACACCCGAAAAGTAAAGACCAGCAGCATTTACTGAGAAGTTTTCCAGTGGTGAACATGCTGGAAAATTTTCTCACCCAATTTGTTTCTTATCTTGAAAAGGTCAGAAATTAGATATCAAATAGTTTTTAAGGCTAAACAGACATTCATTTGAATTAAATGTATTGTGCAATATTGTGCTTCTCTTTATTTTTGCCACTTACTGTATGATACAGCTCTTTTTATACTTAGTGTCCACTTTCTGCCATATTTGCCAGCTAGTTTTACATTTACCCCATGCACAGACCATATATTTAATAAATCACACATGCTTAAAAAACTGAAGACATTGTAAGGCCTACATGAACTCTGAACCATGTCAGTAAAGCAACCTCAGCTTTAGGTTTGAAGAAGGATGTTTTAAATGGGTTTCTTTCTCTGTAAGGACAACTTATGGCAGCATCCATCCAAATTTGGAAGTCGGTGAAGTTTTGTTCTCTAGACTTTTCCATGAGTTCACCCCTTTTTCACTGGAGAATCTCATTACCAGTCAATGGAAGGGGCCTTACACTGTGACCACAAAGTCACACACAAGAAATGGTAGTTTCTTAATAAATGAAAACAGCTCTGAGTAAATGCAGTGTTTGGAGAGAAACAAGCTGCCAGTTCGGGATGACTCGGTTCAGAGGAGAGAAACAACTAGGGTGGTTTGGAATGTTGCAGGTGCTTTGTTCCTGCTCCTCCTGGGATTTGCTCCCTAGTCAGGGACAGAACTTTCAGTTCCCCTCGTGTTGCTGCAGTGAGTGCAGAGCAGCAGGTGAATGGAGTCAGTTCCACAGTTACACAAGTCCTGGCCCAGAGCTCAGCTGGGCAGCTCTGCCCCAGAGAGGGACCCAAAGCTCAGCCTTGCCCTGGGATTCCCTCACCCCAGAGCAGCAGAGCCCTCAGGGCTGCAATGGGGGAGTTCCTGGCAGGCATGAAGCTGGAAACAAGAATTTGGCTTGAAATGGAGGAAATGCAGTAAATGGAGATAGGGAAAGTTTACTCGAGTTTCAAGGCTCCATCTCATATTCTCTAATCCCCTTCTTGTGTCCAGGTTTATCTGGTTTCTTTTGTCATGTAAATTTAATTTTGAGAAAGAATTCTTGGAAGTCTATTATAGCCCTCTTTCCAACGCCTCATTAATCTTTACATTGCATCCACCAGAGCACTGACAGGGGTATTATCATTAGTTTCTACCTAAATTCTGTTATATTCAGCATTGAAATTAATTGCATAAAGTCTTGGCACTTACTTTGGCTGTATGGGCATTCATACACTGAACTGGTGTGCTCAGGCTGCAAAGAAATCTATAAACTTGGAATATTTTTCCTATCTTTTTTTTGGTGAAACTCTACTGCAAATATGTGCATGTTAAGAGAGTATTTATAGGTAGGGTATGGGTATTTCATGCAGCTGCCAGCATCCTCATATGGCACTTAAGCAAACCCTGAGCAGTCCTCAGGCTCTACAGCTAGAGCAAAATATTTGTAGGAGATAGAGCAGATTCATGTTAATCCCTATTTTTTGGTTGGTTTTTTATTCCCCACCTTCTAATAATTTAGATACCACATCTAGATCAAACTAAAATGTAGTTTTTTGTATCTGTGGCTATAAAAACAAGAGGAGCAAGGAAAATCAAGCATAAGGTAACTGCAGCAGAAGAAATATATACTCAGGACATTTTTCCAAGTTTTTATACACAGCAGGTCTCTGAAAGCAGCTCAGCAGGCTGAGTAGCTTTCATGGGCATTTTGTCTTAGGAATTGAGTGACTCTCTGCTGCTTTAAAGTGCATTCTAACTGCTAAATACTTATTTTTTTAGTGCAAACTAGGTGGACTGGTGAGTCATCATATCAAGAATTATAGATGCAATGTTGTGGTAGTACTCCAGGTGAGTACTACAAGCTTGAATGGATATTCCCTGGGAAAAAAAAAAAAAAAAAAGGAAAAGTTTTTCTTTGCTTTCTGTGTTTTACTGCATATTTTCCAGGATGCACCTGTTCACATTAACTGATTATCAGAGAATACTTTTGATTCACCAGTGCAAGATGTGCTGAATCAGGGGATATGAAGCTTGTAGCATGTTAGGATTTTATTATTTTCTATCTCTGGTCAAAAAAAGAATTGATTAGAGATTCTGCTCCAGCAGAAAATTAAAGACAATAGCAAATAAACTTGAATTAAGGCTGAAATACAGTTAGTTTTCAACCTGGGCAGGATGAGACTGTAGAAAACCCTTGGTTACTGTGCTCTCTTTTTTACAGTGTGAGGGGTTTATTCTATTGCTGGTTATATTTTGGCTTTGGCAGCAGTGTGTGATGTCTGGCACTTGCTGCTCTCCTGTCCTGTTTTTGTTTATTTTCCTGGCAAAATGAGACAGGCTAAATGCTTTCTGGAATTTCTTGGCCAGGAGGAAAGAAGATACCAAAGGCAAACCTGGCTACAGCTGGGAGGCTGCAGCCATTTGTTTCACAGAATGTTCTCACTTGGAAGGGAATGGGGGGTGTGGGCACTGGCCCCCAGGCTGGCACCAGCTGAGCCAGGCCATGGCACACAACCAGCTGAGCCAGGCCATGGCACATAACCAGCTGAGCCAGGCCATGGCACACAACCAGCTGTGCCAGGCCATGGCACACAACAGCTGAGCCAGGCCATGGCACACAACCAGCTGAGCCAGGCCATGGCACACAGCCAGCTGAGCCAGGCCATGGCACATAACCAGCTGAGCCAGGCCATGGCACACAGCCAGCTGAGCCAGGCCATGGCACATAACCAGCTGAGCCAGGCCATGGCACACAACCAGCTGAGCCAGGCCATGGCACACAGCCAGCTGAGCCAGGCCATGGCACATAACCAGCTGAGCCAGGCCATGGCACACAGCCAGCTGAGCCAGGCCATGGCACATAACCAGCTGAGCCAGGCCATGGCACACAGCCAGCTGAGCCAGGCCATGGCACAGGCCGTGCCTTTGTCCTGCTCAGGACACCCAGCGTGTCAGTGGTACTTCGTGCCCAGTGATTCAGGACTTGGAACTCGAGTGGATTCTCCCTCTTTGGGTGCAGTCCTGTGGGAAGCACAGCAGCCTCCTCTCACCTTCCTTCTGGATATAACAGCAACACTGGCCTTTTAGAAATAAAAGGGATGGGGGTATTTCTGAAGTCAGGATTAACACAGATGTCTGAATTTAAATTACTGTAGTCGCCAGAACAATAAAATAAAGTAAAATTTGGAAGAAACCTGAAAAAAACCAAACCTGTTTACATTTCATTATTCTTTTTGAAAGTCAGAAATAAAAGACAAGAATATTAATATGCAGTTCCTCTTTACATCCTTTTTCATAGTCACTGATTTTTTTTCCACTGAGAAATAAAACAATATATATGTCTAGAAGAATATATTTTTCTTCTCAGTTAGTAGGGTTAAAATTGTATTTTTACTAAATGCTGAGTACTTCCTCATTTATCATTTTAAATTCCATTACTTGTTTCCAAGGAGATAGGAATTTGCAGGAAAATCATTTGAGACTGGTTTGTAAGCCTGTTCTCTTTAATGAGAGTTGAATGTGTCTTTTTTTAAAGACCAAAATAAACTTGGAGCCTCTGTAGTAAAGGTTGAGACTTCACGTTTCCTTTGCCCGTTGTGGGAGGTGGAAGGGGTTGTGAGGAGCTGCACTCAGTGTCGGCCTCATTTCGTGCTCAGCCGAAGCCCCGCGGGGACCCCCGACCCCCCAGCCCGGAGCAGGTTCCTGCTGCTGGTCCTGGGGCTCGGGGACCTCAGCAATGGACAGGGGGCAACACCTCGATTTCCTCGCTGGGAGCTGCTCAGAAATGCGGGGCCTGGACGGTTCCAGGGCCCTTCAGGGCCTGTCACTGTTGTGGGAAGTGCCGAGCTCTGACCACGGGTCTCTTGGATAAAATGCCCCTTACCTGAGGTCGTCTTCACCACCTCCGTGGTGTTTCTGAGGCCGGTGAAGGCGAACTGGTAGAGCCTCCAGGAGCGGGTGTCCCCCACCTCCACCGAGCTGCGCTTCCACTGGTAGATGATCTCCTCGCGGGGGTACCCGTCTGTGGGGGGACACCGCGTCACTGCCCGGGCACGGAGCTGAACATTCCCAGTCAATGATACACAGGTGTTCCTCAGGCCACTTAGTAGTGCCTTTTACTTAATAGCACATTCTATTAATTATAATTTAAAATACTATTTGAGATAAATTTTTCAAAAAGTGGTTTTCCACTTTTTCAGTAGAATGCAATTTTTCCCATCCAATTTTGGCCAAAGAAAAGTCTGCAGCTGGACCAGGAATTCACACCTTGACCTGACTGCAAAATGCCAAACTTGACTCCAACTAGTGCGATAGGAAAACATTCATGCACAGACAGAAAATATAAGGCCATGGGACTTTGATGCTGAAAGTAAAAATCTCTACTTTTATGCTCAGATATAAGCATAAATTAATCACGTAGGGTCCAGAAATTTTGTATTTTTCCTTATATAGCATTCCCCAATTTTATTTGTGAACATATGTGATTTATCTACTGAAAACAAGATCAAAATAAAAATGAAAACCGTGGACTATGTCTAATTAAGAACATAATCTCTGCTGACTCTAAGTATGCAAATATAAATTTATAATAAGCAGTTCAGTGTGGGTCAGAAAAGGGATATTTTTAAGCATGTTACTTACAACTTGAAAATTCCAGGGGGCAGGAGTGGACATCCATTGGGAAGTTGTGTAACTGTAGCTGACACTCAGCATCAATTGTCAGCCTGAGAAGAAAGAGACCAGGATATACAGAATGCACTCAAGAAGTTTGTCCTGAAAGCTGCATCATGGCAAGCAAAACAAGATTCTTAATAATATGGATCCTGAGTATGAACTATGTAAATATTGAATATTCCAAGCATAGGAAGACATCATGATTACCAATAATCAGTGTTTCTGTTCTGGTCACACAGACCTTGATCACCTCCTTTTCAGAATGTGTGATAGAAGAAGGTATGAAATTCTGTTCCTGTGCATCTGAAATGGCAGCATTACTCATGACTGACAGATCCATAAGTAGACATACAGGTCATCTCATGAGCAGTGACAAATCTTTGTGTCACAACATGCCAGAATGCACTAGGGAAATGTACTTTCTGTGAAAAAAATTCTATTTCAGAAATGATGGATGGCAGTCCAAATTTAGACATCTGCATCCAAGACAGCCATGTGGACTACCTTCAGAGCTAGAAAAGGCACTCTGAGGATACACTTCATTTCCTTCCAAAATAAGACATTTGGCTTAAATCAAAAGAAAAATGTACCCAAAGGTGTTTTTCTCTACTGAATATTAAGAGGGTGTCTGTGATAACACAGGTAGTGCAGATGCTGTCGATCAAATGAAGACATGTACTTCTAGAAACCCACAATCAGATGAGACAGAGCCCTGATGTGCCTGCTAAAAGCTCTACCATGTTTTCTTCAGTCCCAGCCATGCCATGAGCTGCAGGATACTCGAACTTTGGAAAGGAGGGAGGAGGTGGGGTGAGAGAGGGAAAAGGAAAAGGAGGGGGAAAGTGTTTCTTAGTTCCATGAGTCCTTAGGAAAACCGGAGGTTGTGGCCTTTGCTGATTCCAGCAGATCCCTGTGGGCCGTTGGTCTCCAGGTCCTGGCTGCAGGTGCCGTGTGGGATGCAGGGGGTGCTCTGGCCACTGACCACAAGTTACTGGAGTCAAAAGGAACTTTTCTGCCTTAGGAGTTTAGGGACAAATCCAGTTTCCTGTTGCCCTTCCTCTTTTCGTTTTCATCATCTGGAGTCTCACAGGCCTCGAGTTGCTGCCGGTGAGCTCGGCCGTGGGCCCGGGGGTGTGTGAGACAGAGCAGCCCCAGCAGGGCTGTGACACCCACACCTCTGGGTGCTGTGACACCCACACCTCTGGGTGCTGCGACACCCACACCTCTGGGTGCTGCGGGCACAGGGCAGGGCAGGGCTGGGGAGGGGACACGAGCGGGTGACCCAGAGTGACCCGAGGGACCTTCCAGAGCATCCCGAGCTCGGGTCCAAAGCCAAGGGCAGGGAGAGATTGGATTCTCTTGCTTTGCTTTTTGCTCGGAGGAAACTGCCTCATCTCAAAGCCACAAGTTGTTGTCACCTCACTGAGAGGGGACAGGGGAGGGACTGCGGGCACTTGGTGTCCGGCCAAGGTCAACCCGTGACAAACACTTCATTTTTGGAACCCAATAAAATAAAAGCAGAAAAAACACTTCGAAAAAAATACAGTCTAAAGCTTAGATGATGTTATGTCTATCATCTTTGATTCTATACTCTCATTTTAAATTATAAATTCTCTTGACAAAATGCTGTATTTATCTATATTTTACATAAACCCAAATATTATATCACATGTAAGAAAAAGTAAACCCAAACACTTATGATTTTCACATTCAGGAAGTATCTTGTGGTCATTTATTATATGATACTTGAGTTGTTGCATATGGCATATTACACTGAAATGTAAGCAAGTGCATAATTTAATTATTGAAAAGGAAATCTGTCTCCAAAGGAAAGCTACACATGTGACTGGGAAATCTGGACATGAACATATCCAACTTCAGGTTCATGAAAACTGTAGTAGAATGGGGCATATCCATTGGGTTAAACCTTAAGTGTTCAATGCTGAAATGATAAATCTTATCTTCATAAGATATTTGAGGAACAAATATCTGCTTTTACAGGCTGGATCTTCTTCTGGCTAAATTGTAATCAATTCAGAATAAGAGGCCTTTGATCTATGTAATACCTCCTTTTATATCATCTACCTAATTCAAGGTTAATTCAAATTTATCAGTTTAACATAATAAAAAGGTAAAAGACAGTAGGGACCAAACCAGTGGCAAACAAGAGAATTTACCTGAAAGTGAACATTAGTTACTATAAAAATATTTGTATTCCTTGTAATTAATTTAGGAAAGTAACTATTGTGGAACAAGACATTACAATCTATAGGAAGAAATAATATTCCTTATTGTGCCAATAGAAAATAAATTTCATGAAATGAATATCTTCTAAAGACTTCCCTTTTTCAGTTGTTTGCATAACTAAATTGGAAACCCCGGTGGTTTTTCCTCCATGTTAATGTGTTGTGACCTGAATTTTGGGGCCTTTCCCTCTGGCTTCTCTTAGCGAGGCTGAAGTGGAAGTTGTGTAAATACCTCAGAGTGTACAAAACTCTGCCGTCGTTCCAGATCCTGAGCATCCTGTTGGGAGTTGTTATCCAATGAGCATCAGCTTTCTTGGAATTCCGGAAAAATGTATCTGGGATCCAGATCTTGCCAACCATGTTGCTGTTTAACCGGAGCACTTTGATGGTGCTGTTGAACTTGAGACGTCTGTCATACCACGTTTGGGCGAAAAATATGTCAATTGTATATTCCTGTTGTGTCAACCAGAAACACTGATGAAAACACAGCACTCAGTTTCACATAACTCCTGATATGCTTTCCTTACTTGCACAGGAAAAAACTGAACTACACAAGATGAGCCTCAAACTAATAAAACTACTTTTTGTGAATTTTTGAGGCATAGTTTACAAAAGATTATTGTTTAAAACCAATTCATTCTGTTATTTTTCCCAATAAGAGATAAAACTAAGGTGCAACTGAGTGTTATATGCACCTTTCTAACTCTGTTTTCCCACATGTCAACTCACACTTGCGCAGGCCAGAGAACAATTACTTATTTCCTTGGATCTAGGATAGGAAAACTTTGAGCTGACTTAATTGCCTGTGCCCCATGGCTCATATTAGCAGTGGTGGAGGCTCTGGAGAGGATCTAGGCTTTTTCCTTTTTATCTCTTGGTGGCAAGAGTGGTAGTTTCACTGGTAAATGGCCTTCCTTCTTTTATAGCAATGTGGAAGCTCAGTTTGACAGGAGTGAAGCTGCCACAAAGTATGTGAAAGCAGAGCACATAAAACTGAGGATATGTTAAAAACTAGTATTATTACATTTTTTCAGCAGCTCTGTTTTCTTGTCTCATAGAGATTTATACCTCACATAGTCCTCACATTCCTAATTACTGTGAGGTTTTAAAAATAATACAGGTACAGCACAACATTAGAGCTGATGGAAGCTTTGTCATGTCAAAAGGATGTAACAAGGCAAATTGGCAATCATTTACCTACCATATTGATGGCATTCACAGGCCCAATGCTGTTTACATACATGTCAGTGTGAATTATTGTGGGTTTAACTGGAAGAGAAACAAGAATCAGTAACATGGAAGTCAAACACAATCATATTACCATAGTGCCTCTCCTGTGTGGCTGTGGTTGCCTCACATTTAAATGTGCATATACAATAAATATAAATTTTGCAGCAATGTCTTCAGTTTGGAATTAGTTTGAGACACTTTGAGACAAATTCTTATACTATTTCTTCTATCATAACCAATTCCCTTATGCTGTGAGAACCAATACTGAAACCAGTGTTTTTAGCTTAGAGTGACTCATATCTGACTGAGAGGATGTATATTTTGTGTCAGGTCACAGCAACACACCTGACAAAACACTGCCAATGAGAGCAAACTTATTCTTCTATGATGTTTTGCACCACTCACTTTACATTGGAATTCCAAATGCAACATGCCTGGCATTGCCTGCAAAGGTAACAATCATGAGCCCAAAGCAAAAATAATACCCAAGGCTCTCAAACAGAAGTGAAGAACCGTTGTTAGATTAATTTATTTTGAAAATGCTCCATTGTAGCTTTATTATTCTTACGTGCCCTGACTAAAACACGGGGTTTTTTTCCCAATTGCTTTTAAGAATGCTTACTTTTCTGTTCCTGAAGTCTTGGATTGGGAGAATAAGATAAATTCTCCTGCTCGTTGACACTGTATACATACATTGAAGGTTAAAGACTAATGTTATCCCTCACTGTGAAAAATTCCTTAGTTTATAAGCCTCTATAAACTTGTTAGACAGAGCTTTCCCCATTAGCCTTGCTGCTCCCTGCTTTTCCCTGCCTTCCTCATCCATGAAACCTCTGCACTTTCTGTAATCTCCTTGCTGCTCTTGTGCAGCCTCGTGTCCCTGCTCTGAGCCGGGGGTTCTCGGGGGCTCCCTCAGGAACAGTGGAGAGGGACATTCCTGCAAAGGGACATTCCTGCAAAGGGACATTCCTGCAAAGGGACATTCCTGCAAAGGGACCTTCAGTCACACGAGGTTCCCCCTGGAGAGCAGGTTTGGGTCTCTGTGCTCATCCTGACCGTGGGCACAGCCCAGTGCAGGGCTCTGGGGGAGCTCTGCCTGTGCCCACTGCCTGCCTGTGCCCACTGCCTGCCCAGGCTGCTGCTCCATCACCTCATACCGACAGCAGGCTGCATTACCCTCTTTCTGATATATATATTTCTGATATATATATATATATATTTCCTTTCCGATATATTGGTTGTGATTCTCCAACACCTCAGGTACAAAAGGAAGATAATAACTTGCCTTTTCATTCCTCAGAAGTAAAATTCTGAACTTTCAATGCAGGTAGATCACTACAGACAGCCTGATTCAGCAATTCCCAACAGTCTTATTAGACATCTTAAGATAGATTCAGCAATCTTAATTTATATTAGTTTCCGAATCTGTGTCTAATTTTCATACCTCTGATGTTTTACTGCATTTTATTAAATTCTCATAACGGCTTTGAATGGATTCTGGTTCCCATGTAGCATAACATGACATGAAAATTCTTTCTCTTCACTGCTTAATCCAAAGTGATCTAGAAAGAAGACCAACGTACCTCCTATGTCAGGTCTCAACTTGTTGTCATATCCTTCCAGCAAGCCATTTAAAATAAGAGTCACATCACTCTCATGGACTTTGGGAGTCAAAACCCAAGTCTTATTTGAAGTGTAATCTTCATAATCATCATCTCCCTTTTGGGTGGAACTATTAAAGAAATAAAAATGAAAAAATAGCCTTGAAAAATACAGATTTGTAGGTAACTTTTTGGGGAGACAATACACACCCTTTTAATAAGGCTTTAATAATACTGTACAAAACATGACCAAATTGCCTGCTTTGTAAAAGGAGACTCCCAGTAAAGACACCACGTAACAGCCGAGGTTACAGTTCACTTAAGCAATGTTTCCTTCCAGCACAGTTGGTATCATATTGGTCTGTTTGAAGGAACATCAGTGCTTGTCACCTTTGCCATGCCTAGTTTTTCTCTCACTGACTCAGGTGGGGTCTGTTATGAAACAAATCTAATTGTCTCTTAGCTTATGCAACTCTCCACCCAAATATCACTTACTCTGTACCCAGTGTTGTTGCATTACTTCTCTGGGAGAGGAGGATTTGATGCACCACGTTACTGACAAGACTGATAATTAGATTCAGTCAAACCAAGGGTCATGTACCTTTTCTCCACTCTGATGAACTTGAGCTTATTGTGATTTTGGAAAGTTCAGCACAAATTTTTGCCCAGGGTTTTCTTTTTCACTTTTGCTAACCAGAGCCCAGAGAGGATAAAAAAGTCTGTCTGCTGTTTTTTTCTGCTCCTGAGCAGTATGACAGCAGCTCTAATTCAACCATCTTAGCATAGTAAAAAGAACAACTTAGGAGTCAGAAATGTGTAGACTAGTCTTAATGGGTGTTTTGTTTTATCAAAATCTGTGCCTCCAGTTCTAGAGGAGAATATAGAAACCACTTTAGAATATGACATAATCAGATATTTTCATTTCAGAATGTCAGTCGTAATCAGCTGAACAGCAACTGTAAAGTTTTTTGCATAATAAACCACTGTCCTTTCCTGACCTGTTTCTGTGACAAAGTTTGAGCACTGCTGGATATGAAAACTCTTAATGATACTACAACTTTATTAAGCCAGTGGGTGAAGTTTGGATACCAGTGGGTCAAAAGCAGAAAATTTAATTATTGTCCTGTTTCAGGCAGAATCTGTACAGGAGTGAGAAGGAGCACAGAGAAGTGGATTCTTGTGGGGGCTGGCACTGTGGCCAGGGGTGCACTGGTGAGGGGCTGAGCAGTCCTGGGTCTGAGAGCACCACTGAGCTGCCAGTGCTTTGGGGGCTCTGAGCCAACTCTGAAAGAGGCTCTGGGTCCTTCCTTCCCCGTGGGCACAGCCTGAGAGAGAAGAGCTGAGGGCTCTGTGCCTCCCTGGTGAGGCTGAGCCGAGGGCACAGGGACAGAGAAGAGCTGAGGGCTCTGAGCCTCCCTGGTGAGGCTGAGCCGAGGGCACAGGGACAGAGAAGAGCTGAGGGCTCTGAGCCTCCCTGGTGAGGCTGAGCCGAGGGCACAGGGACAGAGAAGAGCTGAGGGCTCTGAGCCTCCCTGGTGAGGCTGAGCCGAGGGCACAGGGACAGAGAAGAGCTGAGGGCTCTGAGCCTCCCTGGTGAGGCTGAGCCGAGGGCACAGGGACAGAGAAGAGCTGAGGGCTCTGTGCCTCCCTAGTGAGGCTGAGCTGAGGGCACAGTGGCACTGCAGCAGCCTGGCACTGCCCCCGGGGCTGGAGGAACGGGCAGCAGGGGGAGAGAGCCAGCCTGGCACTGCATGGAGTTGCCCACTGGCTGCAGCCCCCAGGCCCCACAGAACCCACCCTGCAGCACAACGTGGACCTGCAGCTTCAGCTTCTCGTTCAGGGATTGCAACCCAACCTCTCCCTGGGCTGTGTCACTGGCAAGGAAGAGCAGAGCTTTAGCTGCCCTGCTGTTCTCTGGTACTGACTAACAGGACAGTATCACTAAATTGCAGGAAATCTGTTTATTCAGCTCTCTGGAGTTCAAAGACCTAAATGTAATACAAAGGAACATAACTGAAGCCAAGTTCTCTTGAAGGAAAGGAAATCTTTCTAAATAAAGTCTTTGCAAACAGAAGGCACTGAATTATGTTTTCAAACCATGCAAAATGAATAAGGAAATATAACTTTTTGTATAAAAAGCCATATTCCTATTTTATAACCAATTAAACATTCATTCTCTGAAAAGAGTATCTTTTTCTGAATGAAAAAGAAAGAGTAGATCAGATGCATTCTTGCATAAAGGCAATGTGTAACTGAATACCAGTGTGATGAGGAAGCTTCAGCACAGCTAGTTAGTCAGTCTGATGTACTAGACAGTGCAAGATTAGAAGTATGTTTGTCTAGTTTGTTTGTCTATGTTTTCTCAGATCTAGAACAACCTGACTGACCAGCAGCCTGCAGTCACTAAAACTTCCATTTCTTCTTGGAAATTATTTACATGAAAGAAATACCTACCTATTTGTTTGCTTATCTGTTATTTCAAGCCATTGTGGCATCTCAGAAACCAGCAAATGCTTTATGAGATTAGTGGGAGACACAGGAGAGAGAACACAGCCCATGTAGCTGGGGAAAAATGCCACTGAATTCCAGCTTTTATCAGAATTCCAAGAGGATCATAAGTTAGCATGGGTGTGCAGTTGTTTAAATGTCTCTGTGTGAATCTGCACAACCAGCCAGAACAGTCAGAGGTGCATCTCTCTCCAGATGAGCAGAGCTTTAGCTGTGGAGTGCTATTAATACTAATGAAAGTTATAATGACAAAGCCCTTTTCATCTCCTTAAGACTTGCAGATCAGTCCTTCTGATTATATGGTCTAAATTCTGCAAGTGCCTTTAATGTCCAGAACAAATTTGTTAAAGCCTAGATTATACCCAAATGCATATTGAAATCTGCTTTTATTTTTATGACTGCTAGAAGTCTTCAAATCTAGTAATATAGATATGAAAGAAATACCTATTTACCTACTTGCAGATTGCAGTATAATTTTTGAAGGTTAATGTTTCCAGCACTGATACAAAATCTCACCAGTTGACATTAATGCCATTGCTAGATGTGTGCAAAACTGCTCCACATAAATCCACTTTCCCGAGTTGAAAAAGAGGTGACTTAAAGAGGGTCAGAACTCAAACTTGAAACCTCAAGCTGCAGAGTCCTTAAAGTTTTGGAGTAAAGCAAAGGCACTTTGGGAGATCACCTGGTGCAGCCCCTGCTCAGTTTCCCAGCTATGATGGGAATTACTCACATGTATAAATATGACCACGAATGTTTAACATTCAGGGGGACTCTTTGAATGTCTCCAGTTACTGGAAATGCATCTTGCAAAGCAGAGAGAGGGCAGCAATCTCTACACACTAAAAAGCATTTATTAATATAGGTCAGATGTTTTTTTATGATGTGTGCAAAGATCTATAAACTGGTATCTCACTCTACAATTACATAAAAACCTCATTCTGCCACTGAGGTTTTTAGCATGTTCAGTGCTAAACAGGGTTGAACTGGCATTTTTTGTCTTCCTGGCTATAACATACACATACTAATCCTAATCCTGCATTAACAAAGTTGTTACTTGATTTACAACACTTATGTAGCTCTTCTGAGAGCTCATTGGTGAGGTGTAACCAGCACAAACTGAGTTACACACACAAAATGTTCAGAGACTTTTTCTTCAGGGCTTTCCTAGTGCATGTGCTGTATAAATCCTTTCCTGGGTGGGAACCATTCCACCATTCCTGGTGAAGTGTAACTGTCCAGCTGCAGGTACAGCCGGGCTCACCCCGGGGCCAAAGCACTAAATCTGTCACAGCCCCTTAGCACTGCAGGCATTGTTTCCAGACTGGAAATACACTGAAGCTGTACAAGAGGAAAATCTGTGCTGAGAAATCACTGGTGCATTAGCAAAACAATTTTTTTCCATCTTCTTTATTGATCTTTCTTCAGAAGTCCTGGTCAAACCCAGTGCCTAAATGTTTCATGGATGTGCTGATACACTGTTGGCTCAGCAGTCCCAGGCCACATCAGCCCATGTTACAGTTCAGCATCTATTCCCCTTTTTAAGAGATTCAGCATGATTTCTTTTCTTTTTTGCTTTTATTTCCATGGAAGCAAGTTTGATACTTATGAAAAAATAATGACCACTTTAGTAATATATAATAAATAATATTAATGGTATATAACTGTCTTACATTATTATCTTTTCAAGCTTTTTGGCTGAAATTCTTTAGTATAAAAATAAAGCACAGATTATTCATTTCATAACCACTATGTTTTAGTTAATTGCTAACATAAAGTCAGCATTATAATCTCTACTATTATCTCTGTATCAGAGACACTCTAATATAATGTCTGAAAGAATCATCCTAGTGTTTCTTGGAAAGATACTCCCATATGTTGGTAAGATAGGCTCTACATAATTTAAAATCACAGACAGCAGCACTAATTTTATAGTCTAAACTGGGGGACAGATTGGGCACATCTTTTTTAAGTAGTGAACAATAACTCCCAAAGGATATCCCTTTGGAATAAGGTCTATATTTCCTAATCCACAGGAACCTGATTTTCACAACTCATTACAAGTAGGAGGGAAAGGACACTTGTCTCTGGCACAAACCCTGCCATGGCTGCTCTGTCTTTCAGCCTGCACATGTGAGGTCATACATTTAGCTGGTCAAAATCTCTATAATTCCAGTGACTTTAAATAATATATGCCAATTTGTACCCTTTGTGACTCTGTCCTTTAACTTTTCTAAATTTAGAAAATCAATATTAACTATTACCAAGATTATTTTTGTGAAACTTCACCCAAGAGTCAATTTTCCCTGCTGAAATGTGCTGCTATTGCATTGCTGTTTACAGGCAGAATCAGAGTAGTCACAAAGTGCCTAAAGGAAAAGACCTGTAGCAGTACTGAATAGCTAACAAGTAAATTAGTTTAAATCTAATTAAAAACCTAAATGTATTTGTTGAAAACCTCTGGACAGTTTCATGTTTGATATGAAGTAGGCTATGGAAGTCATGGAGCCTTCAGCAAAGATGTACTAAACTCATGTAGAATGAGTTGTCCTGTGAAAGCACCGTGTTTTCTGCCTCAGGGAAGGACTGAGCCAAGGCTGCCAGTTCACATAACTGCAGTTTGTTGAGTGAAGGGTCAAGGTCAGTTCATCAATAATGGCCCCAATGTGGTCACTGGGGGAGAAGGACCCGTCCCAGGTTCCCCTGGGGCTGCAGAGCTGCTGTGCCACATGTGGCACATGGCACTGGAGGGCATTGCAGAGTGGCAGAATGACGTGTCCCTGGGGCCCCAGCAGTGGCTCTTGGCCCTTGTTGGCTGCCAGTGCCAAGGGAAGGAAAGGTGCCCACTGGAACAGCCCTGGGTGCCTTTGGCCGCTGCACAGATGGTACCTGGCACAGGGCACCTCCTGTGCCATGCTGGGGCTTTTACAGGCTTTCTCCTAGTCATTCAGCAGCTCCCAGTATCTCACTGGTCCTTTCCAGACATTTGGAGTAAAACAGTCCAATTCCTAAACCTCTTGACAGACTTCTAAAATATTACGTGGCACTGATGTGTTTGTGTCACCTCTGTAGAACTGTCACTCACAGCAGGCTGCTTTGTCTTGCTGCAGCTCTTCATAGCTCTGGTTAAAGCATCTCTTTGCCATATTTTCAGACACAGCAGAATGTGGCTACAGCAAGTGTTTATACAGAAAGGTTGAAAATGAAAAATTTAACTTGGTTTAAATTTTGTTTCCTTCCTGTAAGTTCACGAAAGCACTTTTTAAAAAAGCCCTTTGGAGTGCATTTATGGAGAGTGCTGACAATAAAACTTCTGGTTGGCAGCATTTACTGTGCTTTCTAGTTCACTGTGCTGAAAAATTGGAGTGCAGTTTTTGCCTTGCAGAACTGATTGGAACTCATCAGTGACCATGAGGATTATTGTCCCTTTTAAAATATTTCTATTTCCCAGAACCAGAGGCCAGTGTTAGCAGTCCCAGCAAACAACCAAAAGCTGAAATGTGGCACCCAGTCCACAATCTGTTTCTTCAGCAGAGAGCTGAGGCACATGGTTAAATAGTTGACACAGGATTTCCATCTTCAGATCTATCAGAAGACACTGATGTAATTAACTGAAGCCGAATTACACCACAATATCAAACTTGCAGGTGTGCAGAGGAATAACATGTCATCCCAGGGAGGACAGCAAAGTGTGGAGCATTGAAACCAACTTGTTTAGCCAGTAAGGAATGAGAGAGAGAATTATAGAAACAGGCATACATCACTCAGTTTGAACAGCCTGAGCCTGAATGCAGCATTTACACTTAGGACAACTCTGGATGAGTCTAAGATGTGATCAAGTAATTCAGATAAGCCTCCATAACTTAAGATGATTATTTCAATTTTTTGGACCTTGAATTTTGTATGAATATATTTCCTTCCGTTTTATTTACTGACGGTTATATAATCTACTTTATCTGTTTTCACTGTGATTGTGGCTACTCATGTTAGTGGCAAGTGAAGGTATTAGAAACAAACAGAAAAGGGAGAAGTAAGTTCAGATATTCTGCATCTTTGGGTTAGTTTGAGTTGATCTACTTTATTTGAACTGGCTCTGTCTGACTGTAAAAGGGGTAACCTTGAAATGATGTGAACCTCAGAAAATTTCTTTTCTGTTTTACCGTCCTCTTGTCTCCAATTCTGTCCCATTCCCTTCTCTCCTCTTTTCTTTTTCTTCCCAGTTTCTTTTAAAACTGTTCTAAGCATCTCTGCCTGTGAAATCTAAGGCACTTGGAGCATGATTTTTGCCTGTTGCTATTACTCAGTTCCTGCAGATTTCCACTCTAGCTGGGAAATCTCAAGAGAAGGAGTTAATGGTCATTACTGAAATTTGATTTGACGGGGTCTGTTTTAGTGTGAGTTCACTTGATTTTTCCTAGATGTGTTTTATTGTATGTAATTGTCAGCTGTTAGTATTGTGTGTGATTTCTCTTCCCTGTAGATTTACATTGCTTTTATTTCACTATAAATTAAAAAAAAGGAGCAAAAAGCTCAATTCTGTTCTCACTGAGTAAGATTAGGAAAATATAGATGCCCTCCAGCCATCTATTTAAACAACATTAACTCAAATAACCCAATCCCATTGCTCAGTTAGATTTGAGAAATGAAAAAGTAGGTTCTTGTTCTGTCATACCCTATGAAACCCTCATGTCCGTGGCTTTTCAGAATTCTTGCACAATATTTGTCTGTATTTTGTTTACACAGTAATTCCCCTCAGAAGGAAGTCACTTCTGGAATCAATCATTCAGGATGGAGTCATCTTCTCAGCACTATCAGTGTTTAAAAACAAACATGGAAGGTGCTAGAAATGTCAGCAGTTTTGCTTATTGAGTAACACTCCTGAGCATTTTTTTAGATTTAAAATCCTTCTTTTTTTTTGTGTGCACTGGCATGAGCTATAAATTCAAGTTAAACTGAGTGTAAGTCCTTGTTGGAATTAAATCTGTCAGGGCATGTCCTGTATCTCAGCAGAGCCCTGGAATGAGGAGCTCCCAGGGTTGGGCTGGGGATCAGGAACATGGAAGACTTACCCAAAGGATACTGTGCTTCTACTTGCTCTGGTAAACCAAGTGATATCATCTCTGCAGGGAAGTGTAAACTAGTTTTACAACATAAATAAGCCCAGAAGTGCCCCTTAGTATCTGTGTGTGATGAAGAGTAAGTATGATGGTAAAACCTTAATTAGGTAGGAAGAAACAACCAGTAAGGATGCCTTGGGAAATGACATTGCACAGCACTTGTCAGCAAGGTTAAAGCCCATACCTTTGGTAAAGGACGTGGGTCAGATAAGACCTGAATGTTTAGGGAGCCAGTCAAAAAAAACCTTAAACCCATGTGCATTTATTCTGAGTATATTAATAATCCTTACTTCTCTCAGATCATGGATGTAGCATGACTGGAGCATTTATTAGACAGAAAGAGCTGAATGAACAGAAAGTAGCTGCTCGATGCACATCTTTAATTACATCATTGTGTGGCTAACTCATTCACAACATGAGTGTAAGCAAATAGTGAAAATTCAACTGGGTTTTTGTTGTTTCTTTTTTAAATGCTTCTGATTTAACTTCATTTTTAATGCATGGTAACCAATAGTAACCCATGTGTTCCCACATAAACCAACTTATATCATGCAAGACACTGTTTGCACTCGTGCTCATAAAACAGACTGTGCAGGGGTGGATGTGGAATTTAGTTCTGATAACAGGGTAGATGTGTGATACATTAAGAATGGAAGTGGCAAACTAATGTCTCTGTGTCAGCTGAGTAGGAAAATTGTCAACAAGAGTGCCTGCAATTCCCTTAGGGATTGTATGTGTTTTGGTGAAATTTGGGGTTGTTGTAGGATTCTGGTTTTCCTTGGTGGTTGGTACTGTCAGGATGGTTTCATGTCAGGGTCTGCTTCCCTCTGGGGTCCCACAAACACCTCAGCTCCTGGGCAGGGACTGTTGGCACCTCTGCTGTAAAATGCACCTGGGCAGGGTTTTGAGTGTCATTGTCACCCCTGGGTAACCCGGACAGGGGGAGGCTCAGGGGGGCCCAGGGTTATTCAGTGTCATTGTCACCCCTGGGTAACCTGGAGAGGGGGAGGCTCAGGGGGGCCCAGGGTTATTCAGTGTCATTGTCACCCCTGGGTAACCCGGACAGGGGGAGGCTCAGGGGGGCCCTGTTGCTCCCTGGCAGGAGGTTGTAGCCCGGGGGGGATCAGCCCCTTCCCCCTCAGCAAGGACGGTGTGAGGGGAAACAGCCTCGGGCAGGAGCAGGGCGGGTTTAGGTTGGATACTGGAAAAGTGTCTTCACCAGAGGAGGTGTCAGGCACTGGACCAGACTGGGCAGGAAGGTGCCGGAGTCCCCAGCCCTGGCAGTGGGGAGGGCACGGGGATGTGACCCCTGGGGACAGTGGGGACAGTGGCAGTGCTGGGGGGTGCAGGGACTCCACCAGCTCAGGGGCTTTTTGCAATCCAGTGGTTCTGTGCCGGTGCCTCTGCCCCCCTGGGCTGCATTTCTTGTCACTCCTCGAGCCTCTGCTGTTGTAGCAGGCGTGTATTGCTGTCACTAAATAACTGTCAGGAACTCCTTGTCCCCAGAGCCGTTGCCCGTACTGTCGTACAGAACTCCAGACTCCAAACTGTGGCTGTAGCACCACACAGTGCGAGGACTCAGCCTGAGGGCGGCTGGAGAGAACCGGGGCCCGGGTGCGGCCCAGCGGGCACTGCCCGGCACGAGCGGGCCTGGGCGCTGCCCCTCACACCCACAGCCTGGCAAAGCTCCCGCGTCTGCCCCACTCGGACAAGTCTTTGCTAACTCGGTTTCAAAGAAATGCTGGGGTACGGAAAATTTTGTAAAAAACATACTTTGGATATCTGTTCTGTAAGAAGAAAATCTCACTATTGAGTATATTCAACTTTTTATGCAATGATTTCAAAATCCTTTTCTGAAACATGGTCAGTTGTTTTAAAGGTGCTAACTAATAAATAATATGGTGACTCTCTATTTTAATGAGAAGAAACTGTGTATGGGTTCACTCAGTGTCTTATTTATCTTTCTTGTCTTTCTATCAGTCTCCAGTAAGTAAAATGTAAAGCAACCTAGCTTTGAAATTTTTGACATTTGAGTGGGATAGGCATAATGATCACTGCAAAGCCTACCTTCCCATCCCTTACATTTAAATGTGACTACTAAGGCTAGTCAAAACACCAGGAAAATAGGAGCAATTTCTATTCCAGACACATACAAACATGTATCACCCAGGCTTTTCTTTTTCCTCCAGAAAGATTTTGGCATACCTTTTTTGACTCTCATCAGCATAATATAATTTTATTTTATAAATTGTCATTGTTCTGATTATGGTCAGAGAATTTTGACTTTGTAAAAATAAAGACACTTCTACAGAGAAAGCTACTAGAAACTCGTTTTATAAATAATATTATTCCAGGCTAGAGAAAGCTCCTCAAAACTGGAAAAGAGGGCAAGAATCAGAACAACCACCAAGTACAAGCAGAGGCTGAGACTGGGTTTGATTAATATGTGCAACTGGCCAGAAGGGTCAGAAATAGCAGTGGATGTAACCAAAGGCATTATTTGGAAACACTGCATTGGGAACCAAGTTTATACCGCACAACTATTACTGATTTATTTCTGACATTCCCAGAGACGAGACACGTTAAGGTCTACAAGATGGAGACTCATGTAACTGGGGTTTCAAAATGTACCTGGCAATGGAATAGTACAGAGAGCAGAAGATACTACAGAGAATGATACAAAATCCAGAAACACATTCAGTGGTGGAAATGTTCCCTTCAGTCTGAAAGATTATAGAAGAGGGTTTTTTTTTCTCCCCATTTTCACTGCAGGTCTGTACTGGGCCTAAGTCAAAGGATCCATTAAATGTGCTGCAGAGACTGCTTCAGATGAAACCCCAAATGTCCATATATTCAGTTTGCCAGCAGGTTTCCTTGGCTCCTCCTCAGGAGCTCAGTGCAGGACCCACCATGGCAGGACAGCAACAGGCTTTAAAGGGGAATCACTACAAGACCAGGCAGGGATGAGCGGGTGGCACCATCTGGCAGCACTTGAAATAATCCATTCTCAGCTGGGGATCTGCATGGACGAGATGTGAGCACCCAGCTACACGTGGTGTCACTGCTGGGGCTGGAGGGATTTGGGATAACCATGCAAAGCAGCCTGGCAGCTGGGACCAAGTTATTTGGCAAAATGCAGATGGTTTCAGACCCCGTTTTTTATGGATACAGAGAAGGCATCGTGGTGCTTCAGGCAATTTTTTAGGTCCTTTTTAGATCTTATCCAGACTGCATAATCAGAACTTTTTGAAAACAAGAAGAGTCTTTCCATGACTTGAGCAGATCCTGACGGGACCCTCAGGTGAGGATGGAGACCTGAAAACTTGGGAAGGGTGCAAGCCCCTAAAATTAATGGAATGTGAGAAGATGCTAAGAAAGGATAAGGATGTTTTACTAATCATAGCATATGTCCCACGTGGATAAATCCATCTTTGGTTTCCTTTGCTGCAAATCCAGCAGCTCTTTGTGAGCTACAGACTTATGCAGAATAACTGGCAGAGTATTGATAAGAAGAAATTCTGCTGGAAGCCACTAAAGCGAAACTTCATGTGCAATTTGTCCTCCTGAGATCCTGGGGAACTTGGCAAACACACCTCAGGATAATTTGCTAAGTAAAGAACAGGTGCTATTCTAAGCTCTATAGTTTCCCAAGAGAGATTACCAAAGAAATAATTTGGAAGAGAGGATGTAACTGGAATAGACTTGCTGGCAAATGTTGCATTTTTAGCTTATATCTGTCAGATTTCTCAGGATTATGCTTTCCATACTGCCAGCTGCTCACTATCCTGATCCTGGTGCAGAAAACCATGTTGGTAAACATTTAAACACAAACGAAAGTGTTTTCCTGGATAAAGGCTTGAATGCTAAAAACCTTTGAGAACTGAACCACAGCTTGTTGCCCCAGGAGTCATTTCAGACATGACATCTTTGTTAAAGAAACACTGGTTACCTGTTGGTTGGAATTATTGCTCATAAACCAAAATGGGAGGTCCCATTTAAAATATATACTATTTATGAGTGGACAGTTTGACTATTAAATTTCTGGGTTTTTTTCATTAAATCTTTTCAGTACTGTTTCATTGAGGAGCTTGTAACGTTGCATTTGCAGTAACAAATGAGTCTCATTTTTTAGTCTGCACTGAATTGAATCACCTCTGTGCTTATCTACTGTAGAGACATTTAAAGAGACAGTGGGTTGGGGATGGTAACAGAAGAATTGATTTTACAGATATGGTGTCGTTTTCCTTTTTTTTTTCCCTTCCTTAACAAATTGTATAATTAAAGCTGTGAACAATTTTCTCTTCTAGTACTCTCCAAAAGCCTTCATATACTCAGAACTTTTTCAAATTTACCATATGAGCTGAAATTCTTGGTTTCTGACCAAGGATTAATTTTATTTCAAAGCTTAAAATAAAATCCACTTTTTGAAATCTGTAAGGCTGAAATTATTCTTATTCCCTTTTAAAATCAAATCTATATATGGAGTTTTTCACACATATAATCTCTAGATGACTGGATAGTAAATTCTTGAACTCATTATAGAAATAATCCTTATTAAGAAGTATACCAGAGTAAAAGTGATCGGTTATTAAGTGGTTAAATGTATTAAATAGGTATAAAAGTTAAAAGTGGTTGGATATTAATAGCGAGTAATTTGGAATTGCTTGATTTAATTTCCAATAATTGAACTCTCTCTGGAGACAATGGTGGCATATTGTGGCATATTGTCTTTATCTGGGCAAAACAGAGATATCTTAGATTTACAATGTTTTGACATCAAGGAGGAAAAGAATATTTTCATGTTTTTCACCACTGATTCTTAAATATGGTGTTCAGAGCCTTGTTAGTGATGCTGGACTTGGAAATTAAGCATTTTTCCCTAAGGTTTTGTGGTGACTTTCATCTCATGTGCTACAGCAGGGCTTTATTAAGGTTTTAGGTAATTTTAAGTGCATGCTTTAAGTTGTTAAGGCAGCTTAGTGAGGTTTTTTAGCATTTCCTGTAGAAGACATGAAATAAAATGGAAAAGGTCCTTGTTAATGTGTTGTTGGTCATTCTTGCCCCAAAGAGCTTAAAAATACCCAAGATGTTTATTCAATACAATATGGTCTGTGGTCTGTAGTTACTTATTTGGGTTCAATACAAGAGTAGCAATATTTGTAGTTGTATTCTGAGCACCTCCAGATATTTGACCACTGGTAACTTTCCCTTTCTCCAAATCCTTCCCAGAAAACAGTGATTTCTTTACTCCATTGCCAAACAAAATTGTAATACTCCAACATATTGGGGCTGACAGCCCTCACAGGCTGCAGGGGCAGAATGCAGCATTTAAATTATATGTACAGAAGCCAAAAGGTGTCTTTTCAGTATTAGTTCAGCTACTAAGACACTTCTTGACAGTGCAGGTGTTATCCCATGGGTCACACACCTCTTTTCTCAAGCCATTCCCAGCTTTCTCACTTGTGTTCTTGTTTGAATGTGGCATCTCTCTGGCCTCTGACTTCCAAAACACATTCCCAGATTATCTCCACTTCATGCAAATGGCTGCCCTGTGTTTGTCATCTTTAGTAATTTGAACATAACGACTCATTTCTAATCTCTGTCCTGCCTTTCTATTTGAACCATATCAGGCTCCTTCTCACTGTGTTAAAAATGTTGTGTTACTCCAGTCTTCACCATTCACTTCCAGACCTCCTCCAGTTCTGCCCCCTATTCACAGCCCCTGGGCTCCTACCTAAGGTTCTTCCTCTCTGAATTAGGTACTAACTCTAAGGGCTGTCAGTAACTCATCCGAGAAGGTCAAGCTGACTGTAATTTTAATTATATATCAATTATTTGGTGGCACTCTTCATTCATTGCCATTTG
Source organism: Calyptomena viridis (assembly GCA_013390005.1). Classification (NCBI taxonomy): domain Eukaryota; kingdom Metazoa; phylum Chordata; class Aves; order Passeriformes; family Eurylaimidae; genus Calyptomena; species Calyptomena viridis. The sequence goes on along the minus strand of WEIV01028685.1, from coordinate 248,350 downwards.
TGTGCCTGTTTACCTTTCCTGGAGTTTGGGCACCACAAACAAACGTGAGCTAATGGTCTGAATACAGAATTATGTTATTGATATTTGGGAGGCCAGGTGATTATTTTTCTGCACACAAACTCAGTTTGACTCCTTAACTGGCTCTTAGAGCCTGAAAGCAGAACCCAGAGGCTCAGGGGGACAGGGGGACAGGGCTGCAGACTCCTCACTGAACTGTTTGCCCTCAGAAGGGTCCGTGCACTCGACTGAAGCCTTTTAGTGTGAACCTGCAGGTGGAGACTTGTGTGACTTCCTCGGGTTTTGGGGAGGAAAAGCAGAGAACGCCCTGTCTGAGGATGTCCACAAAAGAGAGCTTGGATCCTCGTGGCTCCAGTCCCTGTGCCCTGGGGACACTGTTCCAGCCTCAGCAACAGGGCTGGGGCAGCAGCTCCCAGAAGGGCATTTTCACCTGAAAATAGATTGACTATTCACTGGTCACTTGGGTGAGGCTTCCTAGCATTGATTCATTGCTCTTAATTGTTCTCCTTCTCATTCTTTCTCCTTCTGTCTCTTGTTTCTCTCTCTGGACAAGTAGTCTAAGGGAATTAAATGCAAGTGGAATTCAGTAGAAAATCCTCAATCTGTTGCAGCAGGCAGATTTCTGTTGGGATCTGCAGATATCTTGCTATGGATTAACAAAAGCTACACATGACCAGAACATGCTATTTGTGTTACACAATACAACATTGAATCACTATTGAAGGCAAATACTCTTTTTCTCAGATCACCCACTTTTTCCTGGGGTATTCTGGCAGAAGGTTATTTTGGGTATGCATGAGACACTCTTTAAGATGCATTTCTCAACCATGTATAGAACCAAAAGTATTTTTCAGTAGAAAAATGGAGCATTCAAAAAGCTTAAGCTGGTAAATAGCTCAGAACAAAGGTAGCCTTTCATCTCAAGGGTTCACACCAAAGTCCAAGATGGCATTCAGTAAAAAATACAATTTCATACATGATTACCTGCTTCATTTGGAAAGAGCTAATGCAAGCATAAAAAGTAAATAACTCCTCACTCCATTCCTTCCAAATGCTCATTATTATCCTTCATTTCTTTTAAGTAGATCTTTTCCACGTATTGGTCTTTTATTTCCAGTAGTAATCTGTATATGTTGGCTTAGGTATTGTAAAAATGCTATTTCTTTAATGTTTTGCTGTCTGTCTGCAAACAGATGAAAGTTCTATCTTGTAAGACTAACATTTAGTCTCAGCCAATGGCCAGATTTCCCAGCTAGGCCTACACATTGTGTTGTACTGCACTGAATATGTGTGAAAATGTCCTGCCACTAAATCTGAAAAAATAGAACTGGTCCTCAAGGTATAAAATTCTGATTTACGAAGGAGTGATTTTCTTCATTAATGGAGATCATCTGAAATTGCATAAACTACTGAATTTCTGTTACCTGCACCCCCAGTGTGATCGTTACTCGGGGTGGGCTCAGAAATACATTGGGCCTGGATCTGGCAGCTGTCCCGTGCCAAGAGCAGAAACCAAGAGCAGAAGGTCAGGGCAGAAATGTCCCTGGCAAAGTCTTTCCTCTTCCACACATGTAGATAGAGATTTCCTGTAATGTGAGGTTACCACTGAGTTTAATGGGTTTTAAAATGTTCTTCTTCTCTTTGAATCTGTATAAATACTTGGGCTCTGCATTACCTCACCTAATAAAAAGCAAACCATTTGTTTTCAGGCAGCCAGGGCTAATTTCATGGAGTGCTCTATGCCATTTCTCTAAGAGAGAACAAGGGATGGTGCTGTAGTTGACTTCTCCTGTTGCTCAGGACATCCCATGAGAAAACATGATGCAGCTGAGGTACTCATTGCTACTTCTCTTCTGCTGATGCAGTCACTGGTGGTTCTCAGCAACATTAAAACCTCCTTTTTGTGACAGCAGTTGTGTTAAAAATATTACTGTTATATAAATAAGAGGATATCACTGTGTGTCAGACTGAATACCCAATATTCAGTCTGACAAGACTCACATACTAATTTCCTGCCACAACTATAAAATACCCCAGAGTCACACTAGATGTGATCCTCACTGTTCTCTCAACAGTTTCTTCAACCCCTCATTTACCTCAGTTTGTCTCAGCCAGTTGGCAGGTGTTGGAACTTGGGAAAATATGTACCCACTATCTCCCTCTTCCCACCCTTCTTTCATATGGATGAAAAAAAAATTTGTTTTTTTTTGTAAATTTCTCACAGTGAAGGAGATGGTTACACATCTTGGTATAATTTAAGTTCTAACCACTTCATATGGCAAGTTTGAAAGCAAGTAATATTTTGTTCTGTTTTGCTGTTTTCTCCACCTTCTGGCTTAGGCTAAAGCTGAATTTCTTCTTAATGGGAAGAATCAGCCAAGCAGATGTTCCTTGTGGACATCACAAATAGAACACCTGACCCAAACAGGAGCAAAGCTCCTGCACTGCCCCACAACTCTCCTGAAATGAAGTGCCTGCAAAGACACTCCATTCCAGCTGTGCAAACACTGGCTGAATTCACACTCTCAGGACATGCTTTGTGTCAGCACCCTGACAGTTTGGGCCATAATCCAGCATCAGAGGGAAGGATGCAAGGAATGTTAAGTTTTAAGTCATCAAAAGTCACTCATCAGATGGAGTCCAACATCTAAAAACAATAGGTGCATCTAGAATGGACCCTTTCTGCTGTTCCAGACAAAAGAGCTCTTCACCCTGGTTTTTGTGTGCTGGATATTTTCAGTAGGGGCAGTTGTAGTCCCTAATTTCATTTAATGCTCAATGAGTTTGTTTTCAGTCTCATTTTATGAGATAGGCTCTTCCTTACAGAATAATAATTATAGTTACCTGACTGTGGTGATGGACTCTTTTTTTCTGTAATTTATGGCTCTTCCTGGTACTTTCTGTAGTCTTTTTATTCATCATATAATGAATGTATCTTGTTCTAGGTAAACCTCCTCCTTCAAGCCAGGAAAGCAGATGTAACTTCCAGTGAAGTTACCTGGATGGCCATTTATATCATCAGTTGTTGTATCTTTTGCAGAGAGAAAATAAACCTGTCTCTCTCTTTTATACTGCCAGGAAGCCTCTCTAGCTCTTGTTCAGAACTTCCATTCACAGAAAACGAGCCCTGTTCTTGAATGGAGAAATTCCTTTATGTCCAGAGGGCCAGGACAAGGCCTGTGTGTCACTTAAGATCAATTTACATTACAGTCTCGGGCTGAGTGTAAAGTTTGAGCTGATCTTCTATATAGAGTGAAAAAGAAGGAATGAAGGAAAGTGTTTAGAGTCAGCTGGAATACAGGTTGAGAGCTTTCTGCAAAAAAATAAAGGTATTGTGCAGTGTAAGAAAGACTTTTTGAAGATCCTCACTGAGTTATAATTTAACTTTGGGTGATTTCCCAGCTCTTACTTAGGAGCACATAACCACGTGTAAGATCTATACTGGATATGTCCTGTCTTTTCCCTCAGCACCAGACTGACTTCAGGGATTACTGGGAGGATAAAACGAGGTCTGACATATGAAAAGATTCCCAGAACTGCTGAGTGTTTCAGCACTAGGAGTAGGATAAGTGTGTGGATTTCTTGGTAGGCAAAACTGGAAAAATGGACTGTTAAACTTTATCAGTTGTGTTAAAAGGAATTTGTATTACAATAAACATCTGTTAAAAACGATAGACTATGAAGCATGAAAATTAAAAAATCCCTTCAGTTGTGACATCCTATGTCAGGTCCTGTGGGTTTTTATGTGTCTGTTTTTATCTGTGTGTCCAGATAAGAGGATGAGGAGCAGTGGCCATAAACTACACCAAAAGAAGCTCCACCCCAACATGAGGCAGAACTTCTTTCCACTGAGGGTGGCAGAGCCTGGAACAGCCCAGGGAGGGTGTGCAGTCTCCTCTCTGGGGACACTCCACACCCACCTGTTCCAGGTGACCTGCCTTGGCAGGGGTTGCACTGGATGGTCTCCAGAGGTCCCTTCCAACCCTGAATATCCTGTGATTGTGTGATTTTCCAAGGCTCAATTCCCAAGCCCCCAGTTCCTCTCTGTCCCTCTCTGCTATTCTCACACAACCACCTCATCGTGTGTGCAAGGCTGGGAGGGGCTGCAGGGAAATGCTCTGGAAAAGTGCACTGGAGGTTGTTCCAGGGCAGCAGAGAACAGACCCCCAGTTCTCCTGCTGGATGCCAAGAACTGAGGAGTCAAACGGTGCCCCTGGGAGAGCCCAGGGACAGGGGGGACTTGTGTGGCTGGAGGGGACAGCAGGGCAGGAAGGGCAGGGCTGCAGGGCACGGAGACAGTGCCAGGGATGTCCCCTGCAGGGAGGGCAGTGCCAGGGATGTCCTGGTGCAGGGCAGTGCCAGGGATGTCCCACTGCAGGGCAGTGCCAGGGATGTCCCCTGCAGGGCAGTGCCAGCCACAGCTCTGGAGCTCCCTGGGAACGTGTCTGCTGTGCTGGGCAGTGCAGACTCTAAGGCAGCATAGGAGGGAGAATATGAGGAAAACCAACCTTCCTGTAAGCACCTGTTAGTGCTCACCTGTGTCTAATGCTCCATCTAATTGTTTAATAAGTCATTATTTCAATTCACAGCTCAGTTCTTGGTTGGAGAAAGAGGTGGTCACTATTTAAATATATAGAAGTTTAATTGTACTGGGACTGAGACTTGGAAAGAGTTTCCTTCAACCAGACATTTGCTTCTTTTCCATTCATCCTTTCAACTCCTATTCTTCCCTTTCAAATTTTTGTGCAAGTGGTATGTTAATACAGCAAATGTAGCATAAATGAAACCAATGTAACTACAACCCAAATCAACAAGATACAGTTGCCAGATCAGCATTAATGATGAACATTTGAAACCTAAACCCCAAAAGTGTGATTTGGATGGCCACGAAGAAGACATTTAATATGAATAATATGGGAAATGTTACATTAAAAGAGCAGATTCATTTCCTAAGCTATTTTTACTGTAGTTACTTTCTGTAGTTTTTTATTAACAGGTTTCACTTTTTAGATTTTCAAAGATTCAGACTTTCTGAAAGACCTTCTAACATCACTTTGCATACCCACTGGAGTATTTTGGAATACCTGAGTTTTGGCATTCCTGTGATGGTTAGGTAGTTATTAGGGAAGAAGTTCCTTAAAGGCCTTCACTCACATCTCCAAATCATTGTAAACTTGCAAGTAGGGAAACAGTGTCTGTAGTCCTTTTTACCCCATCGAGTTACTGCTACTGAGAGTTTTACTGAATATCCAAACGTACTTTAGCTCCATGGCTTGTGTCCCCTGCTGTGCCAGAGGCAGTTGCAGGTCTGTGTGCCAGCAGGGAGAACAGAGCAGCCCCAAGGGGCCCCTCCCTCCTGGCACCCCTGGCATGTGCTGGTGCTCCCCAGGTCCTGGGTCTGGGCAGCCCCAGCTCTGCTGACCAAACATCCTGCTCTATTAGATATTCCATGGTAGTGTCATGGACAGGGATAAAGTCATGTTTTACCAGCACCCAGATTCACATTTTCTGTCCTGGCACTTTGAAGGGCCCCTCCCTGTGAACTGAGACATTGTGTGTTGCTCAGCAGCTCCTTGTGTGGCAGTGGGACCTTGGGGTACCAGTGCTCTGCACTGTGTGCAAGTGTTGGCAGTGCAGGAGTAACTGCAGCTGCAGGATTGATGCCAAGCTGATGTTGGCAAGTTTTGCAGTCATTTTAAATGACAGTCCATCTGGGGGACATCCACACCCCTTTTAATCTGTATTACATCCCATCACTTTACGAGAGCAAAACAATTTTATTTACACCCATGTTCAGCAATTTACTAGTAAAAATACATTTCACATAGGCATCAAACTATTTTGGTGCTAAAATGATTTCTTCATTTCTGGATTTTTTTGGCTCAGCCTTGACAGTTTTCAGCTGTAGGTGTGTAGCTGCAGCATATAAACATTGCCATCATGCCTGGGCACTAACAGGTGAGAAACTACAAGTTGCTGGTGCTCCACATTTCCCATTTGAACATTACTTTGCACTGTGTTCATGTGGGTTTTGCTGAGAATTTGTTAAAGCTAAAAACTCTGCAAAAGTAATTAATAAACACTATATGCAAATAGTGAGCAGAGTATAGCTTTAAATCATTTTTAAAACTTTGCTGGTGAGTTCTATTATATGTAATGTTAAATACCTACTGTTGTTCAATAAGGGTCATCAAATAATTAGTTCCAATTAAACCACATACTAAGGTGTGCAAATTTTAATTTATTTTATTTATAATTGTAAATTGTCTCCTAATCCTAAGATATTCTGAGTAAAATTTTCAGAAATTTGGAGCTTGGTTTGAATAATTTTCAGGCATTAATGGCTTCAGTCAATGTGCTGGACTGCACAGTCCTCTTCCACTGCTCTGAGTGCCAAGATGGTGGAGGAACTTTATGCAAGAAGTGTGCAGTACAGTTATGAATGTCAAGAAATAAACTGGAAGAAAGCACTTCTGAAAACTTCCATGTGCCCAGTTGTAAGGACTTTACTGAGCATAAAATAAACGGATGCAAATTCTTGTAAAGGTAAAATACTGCAGTGCTGTAATACGACATTTGCTCTGAATTTCTTCAAGTCATGGTTTGCTCACGTCAAAGCCAGAATTTGAGTTACTTCCATTAATGCCAGAGTGATGCCTTAACTTTCATCTTCTTTCTTTAATCTTCTAAATGTCACCAATTTTGCAACAATAGATTTCTCTGTGTAGTGTTTTTTTATTAATAGAGTTCAAACTTCTGCACAATACTGATAATCAATTTTTACGTGTTCAGTTACTTTGATCAGATTCTGCAAATACCTTTACTCAGATGCATAACATGGAGCATTTTTGTCAGTGTTCAGTTGCATTGGCCTTTCAGAATTTCAGACAAATGACACATAATAAAATTATATTCTTCTCTTTCTGAAGTGTTTGCTTAGATTTTAGCAAGGAAAAACTTTCATCCTGGCTATAAATAAATGGCATCTAAGCTCAACTTTTATAACTCAGTCTTGGTCCATGAGTTTTCAAAACTCATAAGGTTTCTTCCACAACAGAAAGAGGAAATTGTTAGATTTCTTGGTTGTTAGAATTAAAATCCTATTTGCATGTTGACTCATTTATAATGTTTCTGTAAAGCACAGTGGATAATCTTCCCTTTACTTGTAGCTATTTAATAGTATTTCTCTATTCTATATGCTTTAAAGTGATGAGGTCAGAGGAAACCATCTTGGCTCTCAGATGGCTGTGAACAGAAAACAGAATCTTTTGCTGAGATAAAACTTAAAGTTGCATTATGAAGGATTTCTTTTAGAGCTTATGAGATAATTTTGGCAAAATTCCTCTCGGGTGTTGCTATTGTGAAAGATGAGTGAAAAGGAAGTGTTAAAACAGGTACCTGAGATAATTTTAGTGGAAGTTTTATGTCAAAATAATCTGAGAGCCTGTGTCATAAAATCCAGTAAAAGCTCATTTTCCATTGCTGTATTCACATAGTAATAATAACTGGCTCTGTAAGGATCACAGGTACCTCCCAGCTGCCTTCCCCAACCACAACAACCCCTCATGGTAGGCTCACCAAGTTTTATTGCACTTTCATGTTCAACCATTTTAAGTTTCTCTTCACAGGAATACTTTACAAAGCCCTTTTGTGGGAAGGAACTTACTCTAAAATGGAGCAACTTTTGATTTCCCTGGGCAATCATTTCGGCCTTTCATTTGGCTTAAAACTAAGACTCTACCAGTGCAGCTACAAAGTCAGATTGTTCTTAAACAAAACCAAAAAAGCAAACAGAAAGGACTCACTTTTTAGTATGGTTGTGTCCAGGTAAAAGGAGGGAAGAGGGAAGAAGGTAAATTTGAATGAGCAGCCTGCGTTAATAAAGCACTAAGAGTGGGGAACGGAGTGGGCACCAACTTCTCACACGTGTGGGTTTGTGCAGCCGGGAGGAAGCGCAGGGAACGCGCTGAGCTTTGCTCGTTCACCTGAGCACATCGACAGCCCCGATTTGGGCAGCAGGGGCTGGGGGAGCGCAGCGCTCGGCTCTGCAGCAGCGCTCCCGCCCTCCCCTGCTCATCCACATCCAGAGTCCTTCTCCCTCTGCTCCGGCGATTTTACCTCTCTGCACGGAGGTGTCTGATACACACGCGAGTCACGCACAGTTTGGCGTCCAGGCCGTGTTGGGGTGCGGGGGAAAAGCTCCTGTGAGCATCCCGAGCATCCCATCGGCGAACACCGGCACGCCCGCATCCGCCAGCCTTCAAAGCCGGCAGGGCTGTGCGGGGCCGGCAGGGCTGTGCGGG
>WEIV01028685.1:221256-238794 GCA_013390005.1 Calyptomena viridis | reverse complement strand
CACCCCCCCCAGTTTTTTCCCCCTTTTCTCTTGGTTGCAGATGGATCCGTCCCCTTCCTTAATTTTTTTTGGTAGTGCTTCTCCCCCTCCCTACCAGGTCCCGTCAGTGGGATGAGACATTGCGCCCAGCTGCGGGAATTAATATGCAGGGGGACAGAAATTAGATCTGCAAAAGCCCTTTGCAGATATAATCAGAAAACGTCAGCTCAGGCAGCAGGCAGCAGCTCCCAAATCTAGGGAAATAATATAATTGGAAGAAAAGGAAAAAAATAAAACCCAAACAAAAAGCCCGAATCACAGCCACTCACAGGATAAAAACAGTCAGGGGAAGAAGCACATACACATGCACACATTTACGGAACTGCTGACACACATGCAAGAAAATCCAATAAAGCAAGGGAGAGTAAATGAGAGGAAGGGGGAAAAAAAAAAGAAAGAATAAAGCAACGGAGCTTCTGCCTGAATGCAGATTAACTCTGAGGTCAAAGTGGAAATGATGCACTCTGCTGCAGCACGGATTAACACATGCGTGGTGTCAGCCGGGGTGCTTTTTAACCTTTGATTACACATATGCAGGCAGCCTGGATTTTCATTTTGGAAGCAAGAAGGATTTGGCAAGCAGAAAAAAGGAGGTTGGAAGGAAAAGCTTGCCCTATGCTGCTGAGCATCCTCATTTTTCTAAACAGCCTGGAAATCGTGATTGCACAGGGGGGAAAAATGAAAGGATGGATGGAGGAGTGGAAAAGGGAGGGATGGTTGTTGCTAAGTAACTCAGAAAATGGGGAAAGCAGCATTGGTGGAATCGGTATGAATGAGGTGATTTAGTGGGTGATAGGATTAGGGGGGATATGCAAGGTTTTTATCTCCCCTCCCCCTAAACAATCAGACACAGGGAGCACTTCCTGGCCAGAGAGGAAACACGGATGACTATGAAAGCCGACCCTTGCCAGATTTTGGAACCAGAATCCCAAGTTCTATCGTCCAAAATGCAATTTAGCAACTACTCTTGGTGTATATCTTTGTCTGTATACGTATTGTATGCATGTTCAATGTCAACGTTTGCTCATGGCACACTTCATTACCTATAAACATGACACCTTATGATTTTACTGCTGTAATCTCATCAGTTATCACAACATTCCTTTGAAGGATAAAAATGCTGTGTATATTTTGATGAGGAATCAAAATTATTGACAGCTAAGAATTTGAACTGTGCAAATAGGTATTGTCTTAGCTACAGCAACTGTGCAGCTTTACTCTGCACTTTGTTTTTGGAAATTTTGTTCTGTCAGCAAAATCTTCTTGTCTGAGAAGAGTTCCTGGACTTCCTGCGAAATTGTTGTGCACTTAGAGGTTCAGCTCCTTGTTCTTGTTAAGAGAGGCAAGGGGGCTGCAGTAGAAGAAAAGCTGATGTCAAATCTTCATAGTTTTTTCCAGGCTTCCCATCACAGAGGGTATGACAAAAAGAATTAGACACTGTAATACTAATCCTTGACTGCACAGAGTTCATTAAGGTGTGGAGACTGTTGATAATATTCTTCCTGTAGGTATTTTATAAGCTGTACCTTCTATTCACATTGTTAATTGGGTATCAGTGGGTTTTAAAGGACAAGAGTACTCTGAAGATTGTGTAGATTGTTCTGCATATTAAGACTTGCACCATCCTCTGATGATTAATTTTTCATCTCAGATGCATCTACTTTAATTTTTTTCCAGCTGGCTGTGACTGACATTTAGGCACCAACTTAGTGGGAGTTCAGTCAGTGGAGCACACAAAGGCCAAGGCAGGTTTTTCAGTGCTCCTAGAGAAATCATTTAAATATCAAAATACTTGACCCTGATTCATAAAACTTGTCCACCAATAACCAAGCAACACTAATATTAGCTGTAAGTAATTTGAAATGCAAAATTGTCCTTGCATTTCTTTGCAACCTCAGCCTGAGGAAAGGGAGAGCAAGCCCAGGTTTTGTGCTCAGTGCATTTCAAGTTTCTAGTCTGGGTTTGCTGACAACCTGTGGTAGGAAGAGCTCTGTGTGTGTAGCAGGTAGAACTGCCATAGCAAACAGAAATGTTTCTGGTTTCTGTCTGATCCCACCTTGCCTTGGAAGCACCGAGTTCTGCTTTGTGTGCCCACAGCTGGACTCACCCCCGGGCTTGTGGAATCCCCCGCAATTGTCACAGGACTGAATTTACATGAGGACGGTGCCTGGTGTGAAACGTTTTCCCAGCACCTTTTGTGTGACAAACCAGTCCCACACAGTCATTCACCCCTGGGCACAAATGTAGTATCTTCACAGCAAAGAACTTCAGGGGGTTGATGTGAAAAAAGGCTTATGAAGAATAATTAAACACAGAAGTGAGTGTTCAAAAAACATGAATTCTGTATCGGACCAGAATGTCATGAGAGTATCTCAGTATATTTTGGCAGAAATCCTGTTGGATTACATGGGGGTTCTCAGCTCCCATGACTTCCCTGGTTGTCTATATCCTTAAGCTCAAAGAAAACATGTCTTTCCTCTAAAATTATCTTTTTCCTGTTCATCAAATGTTAAATCACACACTAAAAAAGAACACAAAAGAGATGTGGAAAAGCAAATGCAAAAATAGATGTTATAAAAGATAGATAAAGTGAAAAAAAAGGACACTCGATGTCAATATATGTCAATATAAGGTTGTCTTTTTCACGTGTTCCTATCTGGAAGTTCTTTTTGTTTCAGCTTTTAATTCCTTGTGTTGCTTTAGACACAAGTGCTAATTTCAGTCTCTCTGAAATGGCATAAGATTTGGGGGGGTACCTGGTTTATATGGGTCGTGTTAAGCATCCCCTCTTAAAGGCATAAGAAGGAAATATCTAGGTAGTTAAATTCTCTGTAGTGATTATTTAGGAGACTATTAATTGCATATCAAGTGATGTTTTGATGCTTAGAAAAATACATCAACTGTTTCAAATTATTTTTATCATGAAATAAAATATCCTAGTTGTAAAAACAAAACCAAAACCCAACACTTTTGAATTGCATGAATCCATATCTTTAAAAAAAAATAGCTTATTTAAAGCTATATATAAATATATTCTTTTTATAGTAATAATATAATAATATTGATAACTTTTTGCTTTTCTCCTAGCATATTTTAGCCCTGGGTAAATATCTTAGTACTGAATTCCTGAGGAGAATAGCATCTGATATAAAACATTTCTTTGATAGAATTGTAGGATTTGATACAATCTCTCATTTTTTCCCACGGCCTATTTTTCATACTCATCAATAGGTGTCTAAATGTACATTAAAAAGGAAACAAATAAAAATGAATCTCAGACAAATTCCTAGAAGAGAGGTAGGTGATGGGTTTGTAGATTTATTACTGTACATCTGTATTTGTGGTTGTGTGGGGGGTGTTCTCCTATTTGCTCTTTATGTCACTGATAAAGAAAACCCTGTCGTGGAGCACAAACTGCAAGGTCTGAGCCAAGTGAGGGGCCTGTGGGTGCATTTGTTTAGAAGACCCAGACACCCAGTTTTCTTTTAATCCTTGTGCTGAAAATGCAGCAAATCCGTGACTGGGTGCCCTGAACAGACACTCGACTGCCAGACTTCAACCAGAGTTTAGAGATGATTATTGACTTCTGCATCAACATGAAATCTGGACCCTTCCAAGAGCTTTTTAAATCAAGTCTAACAACATTATTGCAACTGCCCAAATGTATTCATTCAGTTCAGTTCTGATGAACCCAAAAGTATAGAGCACAATGTATCCAAATATATCTCTGTCTCTGTTTTGCCAAATGTAACTTAAATATAATTATTTGTAGTATTTAATTAAAAAATAGTCACTTCTTAACACTGAGCCTCACTGCTACTTTTCCCTGGTAAATATTGGATGGAGTCAGACAAATTGCTTGTCATTGTGTAGAATATGGATATTCTAGATTGGACTCCCAGTTTATTTTATTATTTAGCTGAAAAAGTATGATTTAAACATTGTTTCTGTCCGGTTTATTAGAAGGAAGATGGTTCACTTAAACTGTCAGAATAAAAGAAAAAACACAAACTAAAATGGTGACAATAATAATCCTTTTGAGAAAGCCATCGAGCTGAAGGCAGCTTTTTAGAAGATTCAACCTGTTGCATTTTTTAGAGGGCCAAAATCTTGTGCTGCTTGGGAAGTTATATTTTTCAAAGAATTATTTTAAAGCTTAGAAGTAAAAAATTTGGAACTCTTTCCTAAAATGGGTTTACAGCAGTATTTCAGGATTTTATGCAAAGTGAATATTTTTTCCTGAAAGACTTTTATTTAATTTGTATCATCAGGTTTCTATTCCAAGCAATCACTTTCTGAGTATTTGACTTAGAAAATACTCTGGTAGCCTAATTACAACCAAAACACAACCCCAAAATAGGCCACTTGCTTCTGTGCTTTGATCTTGTGTTAAAGCAGTAAAGAAAAGCAGTGGTTGGCTCTGAGCTCTGTCACTGAGGTTTGCACAGCCCTGCCAGGAACTCACTTATCAAATGCTCCTGGAGTTGTAACATCTCAGGATCTGTTGTCACAAAACTGAACAAAGTGCCACCCCCATCTCCCTGTCACTGAGCTCATTCAGGGGTTTTGGCTGTAACATTTCCCAGAGGGCCCAGGTCTGTTACTCTACATGTTTTGTGAAGAAATCACCTTCTAAGGTACTTTCTGAGGAACACAATAAGGGTTGTTTTCTGAGCAGTTTATTAATGTCTAAGAAAAGCATGATTTGGGGGAGCCAAATATTGATATTTATTCATATACCTTAGTCTTTGGCAGGGTTTCTGGTGAAAACTCCAGTTTATTCTGTATAAAGAGCTGAGATCCAACCCCTGTGCTCAGACCACAGCTTTCTCCCTGTCCATTCCTTGTGCCACAGCCCTGAGTGGAACCATCCCTGGAAGGCAGATTCTGCTCCAGCACAAGCTGGAGGGAAAGGATAATTCTGGGGTGCAGAGCTCGAGGAGAGGGTGGGTTCCCAGGCAAGGCTGGGCATCTCTGGGGTGCCCAAATCTTGGCCTGGAGGAATGAGGAAACCTTATTATGAATGTGTCCTTTGAGTGGGACAAGTTTAGATTTCTTGTTCATAAATACAATTATGACCAGTGGCCATTCAACCTATTTGCTTCCTTTGTTTGGAAATTCTTTTTCAGTATCTGCATGTAACTTTAGCTGCATATATTCTCTATTTAGCAATGAGAGAGGAAGAAAAATCTTCCACACAATCAACACTGAATATCAAAGGGAAAGACACATTAGAAATTTGAGCAAAGAACAGTTTTTGAGGAAGGGGAACTTTTCAATAACTATGTCCTGGTATTTGACTATATGTGCTTTGGAATGAAACCAAACAGGTGTTGAAAGCAGCTGTAAACAGCACATTTGATGGACCAGTACAATTGCAGGTCTATTCTCATCTGTGTGTACTCACACTTGGCAGGATTCATGTGTTCTGGAAATGATGTTTCTGTTCCAGGGCACTGTATTATAACAACTATTAACCATCAGTGATTTCATTGAGCTGATGGTCAGTTTGCCATTATACTAAGACCATTCACTGGCACTTTATCTGTACAAAGCTATAGGTGAGTGATAAAGTGAGGAATAGAGTCCTTACAAGATGGAAAGAAAATGAAAGGGAAAAATTATTTCCAAGGATATATAAAGTTCATAGTCTCTTTTCATCCCTCTTAAAGTCAGTTTTCTGTCATGGAAGTTTGCTACTAAGCATTGAGTTTTAGGAAACTGAGAAAAACCTGAACCTTGTTACTTTTCATGTTTTTTGATCTTGTATTACTTACAACATACTCAGAATACTGGAACTGCACTGAAAATCTCTTCAAATTGCTGGCACTACAAGAGATATGTCTTTTATTCCTCTTTTCTTTTTGCATATATGGTGTCCTCTTTGCACCTCTAAGTGACATGACCCTACTAATAACAACAAAAAATGAGATCTGAATCATCCCTTCTCCACAGAATTGTAGATCATGTGATGGTCTCACATGCAGACAGATCCCAGTTTATACCTGTGTTAACAGATTTCTGTTTCAATGTTTCCCTATGGTTTTAAATTTTCAAGACCCCTAATGCTCCAAAATAAAAACTTCCTAATACATTTTAAACATTGACACATAAGGGGAAAAGTGCTGCAATGTTGTGGTTCTGCATCCTCCATATATTCCACTTAGTAAGTCAAGCAGATGTTGAAAGAAACTGGGAAGGCTTTTTCTCACTCCTTTGCCCTCAGGGGCTACTACAGTTTATTTTCTCAGATGAGGCTGCAGAAGCTGCTTTGGGACCATACAGTGACAGGAAATAGAGAGGTTGTAGGAATTTAGTATTTGACTCTTTTCAGCACTATAAAGCTCTCGGAACTGGGACAGAGAACAAAATCTCCCTAAAAGGCTGTCATAGAAAAATGTAACTGATCACTGTAATGCAGTGAAATGTGGCTGAAAGCTGAGGGTGGGGACAGGAACTGGGCACGAAGGGACTCAGTTCTGCTGCAGTGACAGCGTTGACTGAAGTTAAACCAGCCATTGCTGGGCTTCAAGGGTCCAGATTCCTCACAACCTCTCTGAGTAATTCAGTCATAAGTAAATCCTTCATTATTAAAGGGAATTATTTTGTACCCGGCTTTGCTCAAGGACCCTTTTCTCTGGCACTGCCTTCTGAGAGCCCCCCGTGGGCCCTGGGCAGCTGCTCCATGTGCAGCCCCTTCCCGGCCTGCTGGGCCTCCCCCATTTATCAATCCTTGTCCTCAGACCCCGAAATGGCACAGGGCCCTGAGACCCCAAAATAACACAGTGCCCTGAGACCCCAAAATAACACAGTGACCTGAGACCCCAAAATAACACAGTGACCTGAGACCCCAAATGGCACAGGGCCCTGAGACCCCGAAATAACACAGTGACCTGAGACCCCAAAATAACACAGTGACCTGAGACCCCGAAATGACACAGTGACCTGAGACCCCAAAATAACACAGTGCCCTGAGACCCCAAATGGCACAGTGACCTGAGACCCCAAAATAACACAGTGCCCTGAGACCCCAAATGGCACAGTGACCTGAGACCCCAAAATAACACAGTGCCCTGAGACCCCAAATGGCACAGTGACCTGAGACCCCAAAATAACACAGTGCCCTGAGACCCCAAATGGCACAGTGACCTGAGACCCCAAAATAACACAGTGCCCTGAGACCCCAAATGGCACAGTGACCTGAGACCCCAAAATAACACAGTGCCCTGAGACCCCAAATGGCACAGTGACCTGAGACCCCAAAATAACACAGTGCCCTGAGACCCCAAATGGCACAGTGACCTGAGACCCCAAAATAACACAGTGCCCTGAGACCCCAAATGGCACAGTGACCTGAGACCCCAAAATAACACAGTGCCCTGAGACCCCAAATGGCACAGTGACCTGAGACCCCAAAATAACACAGTGCCCTGAGACCCCAAATGGCACAGTGACCTGAGACCCCAAAATAACACAGTGCCCTGAGACCCCAAATGGCACAGTGACCTGAGACCCCAAAATAACACAGTGCCCTGAGACCCCAAATGGCACAGTGACCTGAGACCCCAAAATGGCACAGTGACCTGAGACCCCAAAATAACACAGTGCCCTGAGACCCTGAAATAACACAGTGACCTGAGACCCTGAAATAACACAGTGACCTGAGACCCCGAAATAACAAATGCCCTGAGACCCCGAAATGACACAGTGCCCTGGGCTGGTGAGGGCCAGGCAGGGGGAGTGCTCTGCCTTCCCTCCTGCCCTGACAGGAGAGTGCTCTGCCTGCAGCCTCTAGCTAAAGAGACTGGGAATAACTATAATTAATTTTTCTTTTACAATAAAAATATTAAAATTAAAAACTGTTGTAAAGTAACATCACTGGAGCTTCTGGGGGTATATTTGTTTGTTTGTTTGTTTGTTTGTTTGTAATTTGTGCCTGCTTTTAATGCTACTTGTTTGTGCATCTTCTCATAGAAAAATAATTAAAATAATCCTTTATCTGCCTTTATATTCAAAGGATATAATTTACTTTGCCACTTCTTTTACAGTGGCTTTATTATCAGAGGGGCTGTTATAACTAATGAGTTCATGTTTTGACACAATCCCATTAGAACTTCAGTAATTTAAACTGCATTTCGAAGCAAAAATAACTGAAAAAAAGTTCAGAAAATTTAAACATATAAAACACTATAATATTTAATCAGGTTAGGATACAGAATATTATTAACAATGGTAATTATTAAACAATTGTGCTATCATTAAAGTTGATCATATGATAATCATGATTAGGCAGCTTTGCCTGGTTTGAGATCTGAAGACCTTCAGATCTTTGTGCTGTTATTCCAGGGGCTTGGTCTAAAGTAAATATTAATGTATATATTAATAACAAATAAGGCAAATCAAGAATAATGGAATTAAACCAACTACTATGAGAAAGCTTCATTTTGAATATCCCTGTATCTGTTGTCACTGTCAGATACACAGAATGAGGTAGAAATTAAAATGAGAGAATCCAAAAATGTATCCATTGGAAACGAAGTGTACTCTCCTCTGCCATAGTAGTGAATCCACTGGTGAATTGATATTGCAAGAAACCATTTGAAGGCTTTCAAATACTTTTTAGTTATTGGTTATGTATTACAAATTCCTCTTTCCTTAGAATAGTGTCTCAGGAACTATAAACAATTATTTATTTTCCTAAAACTTCTGATCCTTTCCATTCAGCAAATATTGATCTATTTTTTTTTTTACTTTTCTCAAAGGAGAAGCCAAGAAATTAATAGATTGCACACTTCCATGTCTGTGAGATGATGTCAGCAGCAGTGAATGTCAGGGTGCATCCAGGAATAGAGGTTAACATGTTATAATTAATGCTCCTTTTCTGTCTGGATGTTTAGCACCTGCACCATTTAAACTAGAATTCAAAACAACATTTAATTTTGGTGTTTTTCAGAGATTCTACGTAACTAAGCTTTGTATCATTTCAGACCAATCCTGAGGAACAAGAGAAGCAGGTTTTTTGCTGCTGAGATTGCAAGTTTGCATAACCATCAGCAAAACATATAGTTATTTAGGTATTATTTATCAGGGACTATGTTACAGGTTATAGGACAAACACAGAGAGGTGTGGTAAAGGTCGCAAGTTTCTATTCCAAACTGAAATTTCACAGACCTCAGTGGAGATACAGAACATCAAATATTCAGAAATTTGGACTACTTTTAAAGCTGATTATCCTACTGGCCCTGAAATATTTTGTTTAAGAGGTGAAATTTCTTTCTTTCTTTCTTTTCTGCCCACAGTTGGGCTGTGAAGTGCCCGGGAAGGGGAACCTGAGATGTGAAGAGCTTGAGGCTGCAGGTGCCAGTGCCCACTTTGTGGTGAGGGTGAGGCTGTGCCTGGGTGTAAATCCTTTGTGCTCTCCCAGCTGCTCCACTCACCTGCATTCCCAGCTGTTATTCCAGGCTGTTATCCAGCAGGAAGGGACCACGGGGACGGTTTTTAACAGGGAGGCAAAGTGCTCCTTAACCCTGTTTAAAAGAGCCAACAGATGGGGGAGTGTTTCTCACAACAGTCTCCCCTGTGGACAGTCACGATCCTGCAGAAAAGCAGGAGAAAAAGTCTCTGCAGCATCTGTGAGAGGAAATCCTGGAGAAACAAATCAATTAGGCTCTTTAAACAGACACATGACTGCCCTGAGTTATTTCTGCACAGCAACATTTGGGGTTCACTTCTTTCCATTTTGTTTCTGGCTGGTTTAACTGAATTTCAGGTGGGTTCTGTCAGATCACATTCCCAGCCCTGGTTCTTTTCCACTGCTCCAAAGGATGGACAGAAATCTGCTTAAGCAGCTGGGGAGTCCCTGGCACTGGGCTCCCAAAGGTGATGCCAACCAAGCTGAGGCCACTTCTGCTTTCTGCCTCTTATCCTTGTCCTTCTCACCAACATGGGAAGCAAATGTTGGAAGTTCTCCCTTTTCTCACTTGCAATGCCATCCATACATGCAAATATTTCAAATATTTCTCGTCACTTCTGTTCTCCTTTAGGCAGTGAATAAACTATTAATCTGTGAAACTTCACAGAGTTCTAATGTCCTCATACTTTTTCTTAAAGCATATTTTCTTTATTCTATTTGTTGATCTCGGCAGTGTCTCATATTCTTTTGTAGCATCCAGAGGTTAATTATAAACCTTGTTCTGTTTTGTAACATTCATTACAACTGCCCTCTAACATTTTGCTTCTGTATTTATAAGTAGACTGTTTTCTTTTTTTACACAGCTCATTTTCAAAAATCTTGCTATTTTCAGAATTTGCATATTCATTGTTTGATTGTGTCTATTAAATTGTATGGAAATAAACATGGATTTTCCCTGTAGCAAAATGTCAGAGAATGAGCTCCAGTACAGCTAAAATTGGTTAAATCAGAGGAAGGAAAAAGGAAAAAAAAAAAAAAAAAAGAGTGGGCTGGAAATAGGAATAAGAACAGATGGCCTAAGTTAGCATTTTTAGATATTGTATTACATAAAGTGGTAGGAGGAAAACTAAAAAGGTAAATAGAAACCTTTTTAATAGTAGAAGTGTTCTGTTGATACTCTCTCATCCAAGCTCCTCTGCAGTAAGGAAGTAAATAGCCTTAACAAGTGGTAGTTATTCTCTCTGTATTGTACAGGGATGAAAACTGAAAACCACACTGCTAAATAGTACCAATTTCCACATTAAACTGCTTCATTAGTTAAATTGGAATTGCAGGGATACCTAGAACAATTCTGAGTGTCTCTGTGGCTTTCTTTGGAAGAACACATTTATTATTGTGTATGATCAGATCTGCAGAGCTCATTTGCAAATTCAATTAAATTCACAGCAATATCCTTCAGAGACACTGCCCTGATGTGTCTCCAGAGGAGTGTCTGGAGTTTCTGGCTGGAAGATCTCTACCACCCTTCAGGTGGGATTCCTCCAATGTCTAACTCTCCATTTAGGAGCTCAGTTACTACCAAACTTTTGGAACATTGTCAAGAAACTTCCAGCTAAATTCTGGCACCACTTCTTATTTTATGAAAAGAAAAACAGAGTAGATTCACTTCCATAGTTTTTGCAGAGAAAGGTAATTCAGTGTAGTGGATGGGAGGCAAAAGCTTTTTTTTTGGGTCCTTTTGTAAAATGGAGCCTGGATGGATCCTCAGGGGGTTTTTAACTGGCATCATATCAGAACACAACTGTCCATGTCATTTACAGTATGACACTCAAAATGTCAGGGGAATCAAAGTGCTATGAGCAGCTCTACTGGGTCATGTTCATTCGTGTAATGAGAAAGAATGCATAAATTATTTATTTATGTCATTTTATATTTTGCCTTTGGATCATGCTCAGTGTCACGCTTTTATTATATATCTTCCAAGAAGTATTTTCAAATAGATACTGGATAATTAAATTACATAATTTCTTAAGACAACACAATTTTAATGAGTGCTGTGAATGAGGCTCATCATTAACAGCTTTAGCTGCTGGAAGAAACTGTCTCTACTTTTAGAAGCTTTGTCTATACCAGGAAAAAAATTAAAAAGTAGTTTCCTCTGGATGTGCTTCCATTTATGTCAGAAATATTTGTTTAAAAGCATAGGCAAAACATTGATAAGAATGTGATTCAGGTAAAACATTGACAACGGGTTTTATCTAGATAAAGTCTATATAATTCATTGGTTCATTTAATAGATCCATTAAGGACTAAAATAAAGTACATTATAACATAGAGCTGCACTATACAAATTTTGTTCGGGTTCTGCTGAGCCAGGATGTGTTTTAGTGTCACAGAGGGACAAAAACACTGGTGGAAATACAGCAAACAAACCTCAAGGCAAGGAGAAGAATCTGCCTTTGTGTTCCTGACCCAGCAGGGGCTGAGTGGAAAAAGGCCTTTAAGTGGAGTTGTCTGAACTGTGTTAGTACTGGAGTTGTATCTTGGGTTTTGAGAAGAGACTCCACTGCCTTGGACCATTCATATCTGATAGAAAAATAATGTCCAAGTTCTTTTAGAAACTGCCTTAGAACTGAGGAACCCTACACTCAATTCTTTAATTTTGATGAAGTTTCTTTCCCTTGATTCAGAGACCTCGAAAGAAAACTGGTGAAGTCAAACGAGGTAACAACGTGCCATGAAAGTCCTCAGTGCTGAGTCCATTTGTTGCCTGAGTTTCTGGGACCTTGGCAGCCTTTTTGCTCTGAGAATGTTCCTGGGCAGCTGCTGCTGCCACACTCCTTGCTGTGTCCCTGCAGTGGCTCAGGGCAGCTCCGAGTCCATTTCTGGTGGCCATAAGTGACATTTGTCTGTGCCCAGAGCCACCCTGTGCCCGGGGGAGTCCTGGCAGCACCAGCAGTGCCCCTGGCCTGGGCTCGGGGGCAGCACCTCCAACGTGCTCCTTCTCTCTTGGTTGGGATTCCTACATGCATTTTAGCTGGATTTTCACTCTCATATTTCTTATTCCCCTTGGTAATAATTCAGGTTTATTAGAAATAGCTTCTTTTCCACTATTTTGAAAATAAGGTTCAATAATGAAACAAGGGAGCCATAGATTAACTACAGGGATTTTTCATTTTGGACAGTATAATGGAGCTTAGCAATAACACAGTTTTTTCCCAAGATTACTTACCATTCTCACATGAACTCCATTAGAAATTATTATGCAAATGGCTGATATTCTGCAGGAGGTTAAGAATGTAAAGTTTCAAAACATTTCAAAGTACACGAAATTAATCACAAAAAAGTTAGTAATTTAAATAAATGTGCAGTTTAAGGGCATAGGAAATAGAAATTGGGTGCAGAAATTTTCATGACAGAGCATATTCTTTAAGAAAAAAAATTCTACCTATTGGTAGGAATTATAGGCATCAGAATACTTGATGAGCCAACTCTAAATCAGTATTAACATGAAATATTCATAATGAATACAAGGGAACACACGAGTTGATAAAAACCATTCATCTGTTACATAATTTACAGGACTTTTTGCCTGTTCATCTATCCTACTTTCACATTATCTTATACTCTTTTAGACTTGTTCACTTTTTTCCCAGCAATGAATGGAGAACACCTCTGTACACAGGTTCTGTTAAAACTGTACAAAAAAGTGATGGTTTCTAACAGAAAAGGAAATGTGAATTAGTGAAAACCTTTGTATAACCCAGAGGTTTCCTTCTTTTTTTTGAATTATCAAACACTTGAAGCAGGATCAAGGCAACCAAGAGTTAGGTTCATGAATTGCCAAAATCACAGAGAATGTTTTTCCTCTGCTCAGGAAAATTGAAGGAAATTTAAAAAGGCAAAGGAAAAGGGGAATCTCCACCTCCAAAATTCTTGGAACGAGTGTGTTGTGGGTGACCTGGAGTAAAAGGTGCTCCCTCCCCATTTGCCCTGTGATGTTACTGATCAGGGTTTACTCTTTTCAACAGTTCCTAAACTGAGGCAGAGCAGATCTCTAGTGTTGCCATGAGTCTCCTTGTTTCTAATCCCCAGCCTAAACCAGATAAAACTAGAAAAATTAGTAGAACTTAGTCTTCCTATGCAAGTAAATACCAGTTTGTTGTACTGATCAATAGAAACAAAGATGTTCCAGTTGTAGGCCTGACTCCAGACTAACAGGCAAAGGAGATCATGTACAAATAGGTGGATAATTTGGGTGTTACCTCTTCTGCCACAGGCTCTGTGTGTCTCTTTTCCCCACCTGTAAACACAGTTAGAAAGAATATTTTTCTTTCTTTTTTGCAAGTATGTTGTAAGATGTCAGAAACCCCCAGTTCTGAGGTACCTGGAGCCTCATGTGCCAGTTGTGCTCCATCCTGAGGGCTCTGCTGGTCCAGGGCCACTGAAGAGCACAAATGGAAATCAGGTTGGGCTTCCAGTGCTCTGGAAATCTGAGTCCATCACTCATGTTTTCCCCTTTGCTCAGGATCTCACGGACTCTCTTCAGCTCCAAATCAAGCTGCATCCTCTTAATAAAGCTGTGACATCATGACAGGAGTTACTGCATCCAGATTTGCCACTTATGGGCAAATCACCATTTCCTCCATCCGTTTGGTTGCATTATTAAGTGACACTTAGACTGTAATTTTGATGATTAAATGAGCTGTTCTTCACAACAAGCACGGAATTTTGTTTTTTCCACGAAGAATACAAATGAGGACATAATATTCTGCACTGTATCCTTGCCAGGTGTAACAAAATTGGTCTGGAGTTTTGCTTCCTTCTTTACCCGCTTTACCCGAATTTTACTGTCTGCAAATAAATGGCTTTAGCTGCTACAGTGAAAGATTCTCTTTATTAATTTGACAGGCAAGATTTAATCATGGGTGGAAGGAAACCAGGGATGTATTTTCCTACCAGGGAACCACATTTACAGCTCCACCTGTGTAGACTTTATGATCTTTGAGCACTATAGTCTATATATTGTAGAGGTTTATTTTGTTCTGTGCTGGAAAGCCTGAAATGTCTGATTTTATGAAAAGAAGTTATTTCGAATTCTCAAGGTATTTCCTACTGAGAAAACACCCCCTGGAAAAGGTGAGTGACGTTGTGGCCTCGTTTGCCCTGGCAGGAGCTGGACTTTGGTGGCCCCTTTTGGGCTGAGGCAGCAGCCACACAGGGACATTCCCGGGCCACTTGTGCCACTTGTGCCACTCGTGCCACTTGTGCCACTTGTGCCACTTGTGCCAGTCAGAGCAGCTCCGGGGGGCCCAGGGGACAGACAGGAGTTGTGCAGCCAGAGACAGGGGGGACTTGGCCAAGGTTCACACAGGGCACCAGGCTGAGAACTGCAAGAAAAGCAGCAGCTCGTGCTGTAAATACACACATGGGGTGAAGTTACGGAAACAAGTGATATATTAAATTATCAGTGAGGTTTTTCTTTTACATCACACAATCCTGAATTATGTATTAGTCTGCATATCTTTGCTCCTATTTATACATTTCAATTACAACCTGTTTATTTTTCTAGTGCTTACTTAACCTTTGTTGCTTTTTTCCTTAAAGACTATTTAATCTTAAATAATTTAATTCAACACAGGCTTTTGGAAAACTCAAAAACTGATGGAAGGAATTTCTAAAATGACAAATGCTGCTACACTCATCAAAGAAAATTTCTGTGAATTCTAAGTACTTTATTAAGCCTCTGTCTTCAGAACTGACTAGTCAATATCTAACCTCCTCAGTTCTTTTAAAAATTAGAGAAACGTATACGTACTAAAAATTCTGCTCTGTTGGCTGGAAACAGAGTGTTATTGTTCAAATGTCTGGAGCAGTGTGTTACTTGATTGTTCTTTTCGTAGCTCAATTTCAATTTTAGATTATGTTTAAAATTATCTGCTGTATTCTTGGTATCAACTGCCAAGCACATGATATTCTGGAAAGCTGAAACTGCTAAACCTCTTATGCATAGTTTTTTTTCCAAATGTTATACCTAATTTTAGCACTCTTAACATTGTCATCTTGCAATTATATAGGGGTTTATACAGCATAACCTGCAAATAATGTATCAGCAAAGGGTTTTCCCTCCTACAGGCGTCTATTTCAAATATTTTCTTCATGAAATCAGAAGGTATGTAAAAGTTATTCTGAGCCAGTAGCCCACCTACAGCATGTCACTGTGGATTGCTGAGAAGTGCTATTAAAAACTGCATTTCAGCTGGTGGAGAGGGTGGGAGTGTCTGTTTGTTGGGATGGAATTTGTAAGAGCTTCAGTTTTAGGAGTCAGTTCAAAGCAAAAGAAAGCAAGAATGTCATATTTCAATCCACAGCTTCCCCAAGTACTTTCATGAGTTATTGCATTGCCAGCTGGTCAGTGACTTATCTGAGGGCTTAGGTAATTTATTAAAAATTACATTCATTTACATCAAATTTCTCTTTAGGAACAACTTGAGGTTTTTCTGTCTTACTGTATTTCTTCCCGTGGAGTGAGTGAGGAAATGAAGAAATTTGGTGTGTCCTTCTTGCTTTGCCCTGCCCTCAGGCAGGGATTGCTGGGGGGGATTCATGGAATGCCTTGAGTCCTTTGGAGATGTCTGAGAGCAGAGAGAGGAGCTGGGCTGGGACCAAAGGCAAGAGCACATCCCTCAGCTGCACTGCCAGGCCCCCAAATTCCCAGCTGTACAAGGGAAATGGGCTTCTGTGTAAGGGCAGTTACAGTGTCCAGGTGAACAAAGAGGCTCCATGTGACAAGTGACTTTATTTTTGCCTCCCCAGCTTCCCCCCCATCCTGTTTTTTGATTTTAATTTCATGGCTCGTGTTGAAAATGTTTGTTTCAGTTTCTAAAAAGTGTGTGACCAGCACTATTAATTTCACAGACACCAGAGGTCTCATACAATGGTGTAGTAAAAGGTGGGAATTTGGAAATTTTACGTAGCTGAAAATTGAAATCGTGGACTATGGATAAACTTTGAAGAATTTGTACAACTGTGAGGGAATTGACAAAACTCCTTAACTCTGATTGTTTCAGAGTTTACTCCCAAGTTATTTCTTAAAAATCCCACTCTACAATTATGAACATTAGTGAGGTTTTTCTAGGTGAGTATTCTGAGAGTTGTGTTCCTTTAACTAGGAGGTATGAAGCAGAAATAGAAATTATTTTCACAATGCTCTGAAACAAGTCCAGCCCACAGAAAATGTAATTTCATTGTATCCTGTACAGCTTTTCTCTCTCTCAGCATGTCCTTGTTGCCTCAATACTTTCCCAGCTGTACTGCACTCACATGATCTTCTTGTTTGAACTTGGAAAGTGATGTACAGGGAAAGGAGACGTAGAGTTAGCTAATTAATTAATTATTCTGTTCTTTAAAATTCCAGATGGTTTCTATTAACTGTTTGGTTTTTGATACCACTAAGTAAATGATGCTTCTTTTTTCTTATTAAGAGGAAGAAGAGGGGGAAAAGTAGAATACTAAAATTATACCATCAGGATAAACCAAACAAAAATAGTAACTAACAAAATAAGAGATTTAGAGCAAATATTTAGAGCTGGTGAGGAAGAGAAATTAGAAATACGCCCTATTTTTATTTCATTGCATAATAACCCCAGTGAACAAAGTGATGCACTGGAAGTTACTTAGGAATTCTTAGATTTCCTAAGTAAGGCACTTAAAGTTCTTAAAGCTTAGTAAAAGCATTTCAGGACAGAATATCTTCCTGTCGAGGAATATCTGTCTTTTGTTATGTGCTGCTTTGGATTTGGGATTGAGATTTGACTTCAGATTCCAAGTACTGACATAACATGGGAAAAATAAAGAACTGGGAAAGTAAAGAAAGTACCTGCAACATTCTAATAAATGGTGTGTCCAGACGGGAGGGACTGTCTGCCCCAGGAAAACCAGGATATTTTAAAGTTGAAATCCCTATTAACGGAGACACAATCCTCTGTTAGTCCATTTTTGTGCTGAACTCAGCAGGAGCTGGAGAACGGGGGGGGATTTTGAGCAGTGAGGGGGAAATGAGGCTCCTGCAGGACAAGCCAAGTGT
>WEIV01028685.1:156178-221143 GCA_013390005.1 Calyptomena viridis | reverse complement strand
GGGCAGATTTGGGGGGGGGGCTTTGCAGCCCCGGGGTCCCTTCGTGGACCTGCACACGTGGCACAAACTGCTCCTGCTGCGGGGAGTGAAATCCTGGCACTGCAGAGCACTGAAGGAAAAGTGGGATTCTGGAGTTTTAGCAGCTCCACTGAAAGTCTCATTTCTCAGTAAAAAATACAAGTAACCAGGAGTAGAATCCTGCAACCTTGACTTTAACAGAAGGAGATAAGAGGGGAAAATGTGCTGGCTCTAAAATTAGTTTGTTAAGGGCAGGGGGCAAAAGGGAAACTGTGTGATGTTAACAGGGACACACCATCCATTGGAGATGTGATTAATGGCAAACATTGGCAATGCTGATGAATCTGTGGAATAAAAGGGAAAAAATACCGAAATAGAGTTCTTCACATGAAGAAAGAAAAATAAGTAAAACCAAAAATCAGCTCAGAATGATGTATTACTGTGCAATTCTGTTTAATTCGTATTCCAGTACAAGGCTTAGAAAAGCACTCTGTGCCAGTTTGGGGTATTTAATGTGATATTTAATTTAAAGCTGTGATTGACTTCTGGAAAATCTAACAAGCATTTAGTTTCATTAATTAATATCTAAAGATGCAGAATTCATCATCAGTGATTTTAATTAATGTTCCCCTTCAGCAATGATACACAACAGTTAGGTGACCTTGAGGAGAGAACATTCCACACTGTTAAATAATAGACATTCAAAAGATTATTTTGATTTCTGTGTCTGCCTGATTCATTCATTCCTTTGGCAAAACTTGTTCTTGGTAGAATAAAGCCATGCATGCAATGAGACAATTCTTTGAATTTTAATGCATTCTTCTTCAACTTTTAAATTGAACTTTAACTTCCTTGGGGGGCATTATCACTACATATTAAAGGTCACTTTCTGATGAATTGTTTTTTTCGAGTGACTCTTTATGCCTTGGAATTTTTCTTTTATTTTCCAGATAATTCTTAAAATATATAGACCCAAAGTTACAAGTACTAATAACTAAATGTTACATATTTATAAGACAAGTTGCATAAGTGCTCCTCTAGGATACTTTGGATGTAATTATTCACTAAACTTAATGAAAAGGCTTGGGAAAAAAATATTTTTATCTGCCATTTAACATAGAAATGATCCAAAGGTAAGGAAAAGTTCAACAAGGCTGGGCACTATAAGCAAAGAAAACTATGGTGAACTTTCTTGAGTTCTTTTTTCTGCAGTTAAGGCTATCTTGAATTTGACCAATTGAAATTCTTTTTAATTTCTATTACATAGATTTTGTTAAGGAAAAATTAAAATAAGGCAAGTTCCTAAGACAAACTGTCATTAGAGTGGATAAGGATATTCAGATTCAAAACATGGACAAGAAGAATACAATTCACTAAAATGAAAAGTATAGAAATTAACACCTTTTTACTTATAAGTATTATAATATGTAAATGTAAATATATTTAAAAATGTAATATAATATATGCTGCTTTTCTTTCAATATCTCAGGAAGAGAATTTGCTTAAGCTGTGGATACCTGTTCCTTTTTGTTGAATTATAAGGCCAACATAAGATAAATACGAGCTCTTTTTGTTTCTAAGGTGTGAGAAGTACCTGTCATTAACATCCCTTTTTCAAGGGTTTAAGTGTTCAAACAGACAATTCATGAAACCCAGTTGTTCAGTGCTCATTTAATTTGACTGATTAAACCTTCTACCAAATGCTAAGGATGGTTTTTCCTTTTTTTTTTCCTCCGGGAATGTGAAATCACAAAATAGGAGTATCTGTTAATATCCCCTGTGAATATCCATTTGGGTGAACACATTTGAGGTTTTGTCTTTAAAGCCTGGCCTGTCACTGCAAGCCTTTATGATTTCATTGGCATAAATGTCCCTTGGGCAATATCCCTTCACTTGTGCTTGAAGGCAATCACTTAACAGAATAATCAGTTATTTTTTCTAAGCATTTCGAATCAGTGAAGTGTTTTGAAATAATTACTCTGAAGATTTCTGTGTATTTGTTGTGACCAAGTCTGCTCATCTTGTCCTGATGTTAAATAGCTCTTACACATCTACAGAATAAGAGTTGGTCCTGCTGATGAACACACAAGGATTTTCCATCACTGTTTGCTGTAAAACAACAGCATAAAATGTTAAATGTCAGGAAGGAACTTCACGTCAAAGCCTTTGATTAGATTTTTGCAGAAATTGGATAATCTGCTTTGGAATTGGTGTCATTCAGTAATAATTAAAGAGTGTGAAAAAACTTAGGCCAGTTGGTAGAAAACAACATGTTTCATACTCAGCATAAACATCCTAATGGTTTTCTAGGAATGTGACAGAGAAACTGTGTTTGTCTTTGTCCTAGAAATTCATCAAGCTGTTTGTCACTGTCCTCTTCTCTTGGCTTTTGATCTGTTGCCACTAAATTCCTCAACATCCTTCTCATATTTCCCACAACTTTTGCTATTTTATTTTTCCAGCTTCATGCCATATTTCTGGAGGTACTTATGTACAAGGACAAATGTTTCAACCCACCTCTAGAGTGACAGTGTGACATGATTCCACCTGCTCAGTGTAAAACCATGACATGTTTTCCTACTTGTGCTCTCACATGACTCCTCCTCCTCTTTAGGCAAACCCCAAACCCACGTTGTCCCTGTTCTGCCTCCGTGCTCAAAGACTCAGCAGAGCAGCACGTGCTCAGGCTTTTCTCAAGGCCTCCATCTCTGAGTTCTTACCAAGATGTGTAACCATGATGGGGTTTGGTGCAGTGCCATGGGGTTTGGTGTGGATGGGGTTTGGTGCCATGGGGTTTGGTGTGGATGTGGTTTGGTGTGGATGGGGTTTGGTGCAGTGCCATGGGGTTTGGTGTGGGTGGGGTTTGGTGTGGATGGGATTTGGTGTGGATGGGGTTTGGTGTGGATGTGGTTTGGTGTGGATGGGGTTTGGTGCAGTGCCATGGGGTTTGGTGCAGTGCCAGGATGTGTCACTGCTGCTCTGGAGGAGACTTGCACTGTTGCCGTGCAAAGGATGTGGCTTAGGACTGACTGAGCACTTTCCTGTTTCCATGTAGAGGTGTCTGTGATGCTTCTTTAAGGCTGGTGCACTGTGGAATGTCTGAGGGTGTGTTTGTTTCCTGAAACACCAAACTATGAGCAGCCCTTTTTGTTACAGTGGGGTTTTGCGGGTCAGTGGTGCCCGCGGGTCCCATCGCAGCCGTGTGGTTCAGGTCCCGCTCCCGCAGGGTGTTCTCTGACCCCAAACCCTTTCTGCCGGAGATCAGTTCGCACGTTACCAGATAAACCACAATCCCATCCAGGCCAAATACTGCAAGAGCTCCTCCTAATGGAGCCGACAGAGAGAGAAGGGAGGCGGGAGGGGGGAGAGGGGAAGAAAAAAAGAGTTGGAAAGGGAACACGGGGAAATTTCCTGCATTTGTTACTCTGCTGTTTCCTAATTTGAATGGTCTCCCCATGTTACTGAAAGGCTTTGGTACATCTTTGTCTGAAACAACGTTGGTTGGAGTGTTTCAGAGCAAAGTACACGTTTCTTCTGCAAATTTTTTTACAGAGTGAAATCCATACTTGGATTGTGAGCAAAAGTGTTGGAAGGCTCTGTGTGCAAAAGCTGGTGCAGTTTTCCTTGGAGTGTGGGTGGAAAGGCTGGGGGCTGATCACAAGTGCCCCCACTGTCTGACCACATTAACATGCAGTAACTTGTGAGCAAAGCTGCTCTTTCTGCAAACTCAAATCTGTGTGGAATGAGCATTTGCACAGTGAAAAGATGCCTGGGCTACATGGAATATCTGGCTTGTAATAAAGACTTGTAGATTCCAGTCCTGTAGATCCCTGTGCTTTTTCACTTTTCAGCTGAGTGCCACCACTCACTGGTCTGGGTAAGGATGACAAAACAATCTTAATCTAAACTGATAAAATGTTCTCAACAAACACATGAACGTGTTTTAATTCAATAGAAGAATGGGCTGGCCGGGTACAACAGCCTGGAGCAGGTTGATAGGGAGACACTGCTAGGCTTTTATTCTATTTCTTTGTTTTAGTTCTTTTTAATATAGAGCACAGTCACCTTGAAATAAATTTGAAATAATCACAGCTTGTTAAAATAAATAGTTGTTGTAATCTAATGAATTATCATTAAGTGATTTCTACAAGCTGTGACTAAAGACTCCTATTTTGTACAATAGTGTGATTAAGTTTTCGGGCTGTTTGAATCAGTGGAACTACATTTGGCAGAGAAACAGATGGCAGTTATGGCAAAAGCAGTTTTGTATCTCAATGTTCCTGCTGGGCCCTTCAATCACAGGTGGGAAGGGCTCCCTGGGGACACTGTGCACATCCAGCTGTGACAGTCTCTGGGGGCTATTTTAGCAGAGGGACATCATCACAGAGCTGCTCATACCTGAGGTCTCTCTGCTAAAGGCTGCCAAAATATGGCTTTATATTGAGTTTCTCCACCCCTTTTGGAATCCTGTGATGTATATCATTATTTAGATAATCACTCTCTGGGTTGCATAGGGAGAGCTGTCCAAGGTAAAAAGCAGATTTAGTGCAAGCCAAACCTGTTCACTGAGTTCTTCCATGGGTGCCTTTGACTTCCAGGCCAAAATGTGTACATATGTTTGGTTCTTCCACGTTCCAGAAGGGTGGATGTGATCAATAAAAATGGCATATGTTGCCAACGTCAGAGTCTGAAGGCAGCTGGTGATTTCCAGCTCAGACACACCAGGCCCAATTCTGTTTGCACTTTTCTTTGAAATCCAGAGAACTGAGTGAGCAGTGGGGAAGGGCCTGGTTGGCTTTGTAAGAGTCCAAAGTTTGCCCAGATCAGAGGCTGGTGGACTGGTTGGATCCAGCACCCCATGCCTTGTGTCTCTGAGCAGTAGGGGAAAAACAGTCTTCACAATCCCAGTCGGAAATGCAGTAAAGGGGAGTCAGGAGGGGTAATTTTCCTGGCACTGAACGAGGGTGTGTTACAACTAATATGCATTACCTGGATGTTTATTCATGCAGTTTTAGATCTCAAAACTTGTTATATATTGAAAGAGAAAGGCTCTTCATTTTTCAATCTGTTCATGGAGGGGAGTGTCTTAAAGTAAAATTAATTTAAGTATCTCAATTTGAAAGACACATAAGCTTAGTCTTTAATCGCTTTAGAGAAGGCAACTTCCAACAGAATTAGGGTACATTTGTGTCATTCTGTTTACACAGTCATTATGTTCAAGGGATCTAGATGAACTTAAATATTTACTTTTATTCAGGATAATTATTGTGCATAAAGCATTCACTAAATTTGAAGTTAGCAAATTTGTATAGCTTAGATGTAAGTTCAATTAAGTCATGTGTTAGTTTAATTCATTCTTTTAAATTAATTTAACATTTGCTACAATTAACTTCTCCAGCTCTAGTACTGAATGGGTCACTTCAACCAATTCTAGAGTGTTGCAGTAGATGACTTACTTTGATTTCTAAACTGATCTTGTAGAGAGGGACCCATGAATTACAAACGTCCAACTGTACTCAATGACTGTGCATTTCTCACAGGTTGTCCTGTGGTTTTCTTGGTGTGTTCCACTGAGCAACACGAAACATAAGGGGTATCTTTTTAGAATTTCCTCTTAGGACAGTGTCTTTTAGGCTGTTCTCTTCTCTCTTTGGGCAAAGGACCTTTTTGTAGCTGCTCTTCTGACCTGGTAGTGGTTTCTTTCTCCCCTTGTCACCTTTGTCACCAAGCAGCAATTGTTTCTCCCCATTTGCAAAGCACTTGTACAACTGATTCTTAGACCCCCTGCAGCATAGTTTGGAGGAAAGTGTTTGGTTTTCCACAGATGTCACTCCACATTTTGCATCTACAACTGGGCAATCAAGGGAAAACGTATCTATTGATGACTTGGTGAGTAAAACACCATCCTTTGTACCCTGGGGGTGACGGTGTCCTTCCTCAGGTAATGTCCTGACTGCAGACACACAGGCTGGAGGCTTTTCTGCTCCTTAAAGAACAGAATTCAAGTGAAAAGGAGCTGAGACAAGCAAAATCTTCTGATTCCCACAAGCAGTGTCAGGACAATGTATTTGCTGCATAATCACTTCCTGCATGACAATAAAAACATTTAAGGTCTAAATGTCACTGCTGCATCATTTTAGAAACAGTGGCCTGAATCAGACTGGCCATTGTGGCAGTTTTCAGTGTGGTAGAAACAAAGCTACTAACTTTGAGTATTTTGGACCAACCCTTTAGTGTGATTTCTACCAAACCTCTCTTCTTCCTCATTTAATTTCATAGAAATATCTGCAGGGATGAGGTGGGCTTGGTTTTTAAAGGGCAGTGCAATACAATATTTTTGACATGTGAACAAACAGCTGATGATCTGAGTGATTCTTCGAAACACCATGAGCTGATTAATGCAATTGCAAATCTCATATCTATAGTAATACCTTTAATTAAAAGAGTTGTGCCATTAGGTTGATAAAAGCAGTGAACCCTTTCAAGACTCCAAGTCTGTGTTAACAACTCTTTCTGTGAGTCTGCAGTTTACCACACAGTCCTGTTGTGATTAATTTGCACTTCTATTTCATATCATTTTTGTTCTACTTTTGTCACTTTTGCAGGTCACCCTTCCCCACACCCTGTTCCCCTTTCAAGGAGTTGTTCCCCCCAAAGTGCCTCAGGTGAGATGTACAGGACACAAAGATTTTAATAGAACTGTCAACTGAATCATTTGTCTCCATCCACAGCAGACAGAGCCAGACCTGCAAGCACAGCAGGAAACTGCTGCACTTGTTGCTGGAGTCAGACTTGATGGCCTTGCTGTTATTTGTTGTCCAGAGTGTAAAAGGCAAAGTGTTCACAGAGCAGTGAGTGGTGAGAAAAACACCGTGCACTGACTTCTCACTTGGTGTCCTGATACCTGGCCAGATAACTCAGTTTTGTCTTCAGACACTACCCTTGTTTCCACTTATTTAGACACTTATTTCCACTTCTTTAGACAGTCTAAAGCTGGAACTCCTTAACCTCAAGTGTGATGATCTAGCAAGTAGTGCATTATTTTAGTTTGCCTTAATTTTTAAGAGTTGATTTAATCTCCAAATGATTGTGATGTGCTTTCATAAGCTTGACTTGTCCTCCTATTTGCAGACATATATCTCAGTCAAGCTACAGCAGAAAATATTACCAGTGCTGAATTTTACAAGATTTCAGTGATAAAGTGTCTGTACTAAGATTAGTCAGGGCTGGAGTCTGAGAAAGATAATGGTGTGTAGGCTTCAAAACTTGGGTTTCATCACAACTTCTGGAAACAGAACTTATAACACATATAAGGCATCTTTCTTTGCATGCACCCATCTATTGTACCTTGTGTGTCTCCATGGACTCACACTGCTGACTCAGTGGGGTTTGGGTGGTTAAAGCCAGTCTGGCCCTCCCCTCTGAGGTGCCCAGGGAAATACTGACCCTCTGAAGTCAGGCCACGTGTCTCTTCTTTTCTTTCCATGGCAAACTTTGGGGTTTGTCACTCACTGAGCCTTTTTTGTGTCTCAAAGGAGCACCAAGGTGTCAGCTGAGATAAAGCCAGTCTCACTCCCATCCCACAGCCCGGCTTGGAAACAGATCATGATGTGCCAGTTTTTCCCAACCACACCCCAGGCTGGGATTGGAGAACAAACGTGGCCTGCAGGATGCCACGCACAAGGATTGAGGCTGATTCATACAGGACTCTGGTTTACTTGTTTAGATTTTGGGAAGGATTTTCCTAAAATATCTTAAGTATGAAGAAAACCTATGAATTGCAAAGCAAGGTTGTGTATTAAATACAACTGACAATTATATTAAAGTAGGAAATGTCATTTTGAGGTAATTCATACACATTTGTGTCTTGGTCCTGTTCTTGGACATTTCCAGCTGTGCAGCACCACTGGCCAGGGCAAACCTGGTTGTGATACTGATGACAATTATTTAACAGATAGTTTTACTATCACAGGTGATTTAACAGATAGTTTTGACTGTAAAATAAGTGCAGCTGTTATCAAATTATATTAATGTACCCTTTTTCAGAGCAGTTTCCTTAGTTTTAGAACAGCACACTTCTAAAAGAGCCAGGCATACACAGAGAAAAGTGTGTCTTGGAAGTCTTTGGCAAACTATAGCAACAGCTATTTCTGGAGTGTCACACTCCAGATTCCTGGTTTAATCTGGGAGGTTTGGAGAATATGATCGAAAAAGAATGATATTTTAGAATTCAGCTGTTCTTTTGCAAAAGAACAAAAACTTCCCCTTCCTGCCAAATTCCGCATTTTTGTCAGATCCTGCTTCTGCTTTAAGTCAGAAATCAGTACCTGAAGATTCTGAAGAAAAAAAAAAATCCATGTTTCTAAACAAAGTATGTGCTCGAGGTAAACACAGTAAGACCCTCCTGCTTACCTTTTACAGAAAAGTCAAACTTGAAGGTGGTGGTGAATCACCCAGGAGTGTTCATTCACTGAGCTTTCCTACAATTAAAATGTGGAGGATTTTGAAAAGGACTAATTTGCTGAGCAAACACCATGGTTGAATTTCCCCAGGGCCAACAGAAAGCAGCCCCTGAACTGTGCAGGGCTCAAATCCTTTTGTCACACACCTATCAATATGGCTGGGAGTTTTTGGCTGCTCCAGGATGAGAACAGTAAAGTATGTACTTGTCCCCAGAGTCTGATTAGTACCATGATGTGTGACTTTGCCAAATAGGTTTGTTATTGCTGGTTGCTTTTTCCTTCCAAATGGCAATAATTTCCCATTACAAGCTGAAAAGCTTAGGAAAGTACACGTGTAAAGTTCTTTTTTTAACACTGGCAGCTGGCTGCCATTTGTGTGAGTGCTCGACTCGTTTCTTTAAAAATGGGAGTAGTTTGGCAGGGATTTTTCTGTGGCAGTTGTTCCCCCTGTCTGAGCCCTCAGCACTGGGCTGGGGGGTAATGAAGACAAATGGCTTTTGTCAGGGCCAGCCTTGGCATCCAGGAGTGAGGAGCAGAGAGACATTCTCTGCCCAAACAGGGTCTTGTTTCGTTTCCCAAGGTTCTTCCCTAATGGTAATACAGAAATTGTGTTTCTGTCATGGTACATGTTGTATGTTATATGATATATATGTTGTATATATCATATCATACAATATATGATGTAGGACCTTTAAAGAACAGTCTTGGCTGTAACTGCAATGTTGAACACAACCATGTCCAGCCAAAGTAATGAATGTTCCTGTGCCATTTCCTCCTCTCTTGTACCACTGCTGTCCTTTCACACTTCTGCTGGAGTAGAGAGTGAAGTGGGTAAACGAGATTTGCTTCTTTGAAATCAGTGAAACTGCACCAATGGGATTTTTTTCTCTTTGGTGAATGTCGTTGAAGTATTTTATAATTTTTTGGGGGGGCAGACAATGTGTGTTTGCACAGCAAACATCACAAGGTTTGGGGCTTAAGTGAACGGCTGAATATTTTGTAACTTTGATATTGGCATTGCAGCCTCTGCCATTTTCCTGCTATTAGACTATTTGCTGAAATATTCATGAATAGCAAACACAAAGTTGTAAGTTAATTTAAAATATACATGTATATTCATTTGGCAAAGGTGAATTGCATACTTGTTTTATACAATGCAGGGTTTAAAAAAATCAAGACTGAAAGATGGAACTCTGTATTTAAAAATAGTTATGCTTTCTTTTTATTATGATTTTGTAGCTTTCTATCAGCTACTCATTTTCTGAGTCTTTTGCTGTGTTCTAATTGCATATAATTAGTTTGCTGCTATAAGTAGAACACTTCAAAAAAAAAATCTTAAGATGGCTAAAGTCTCCCAGAGAAACATCATATTTGCTCCCTTGAATCCAAGCACTTCAAAGTTAAAAATTCAAAGCTGGAAGAATCTTTGAAGAAGGACCAGCTGAGAAATGTGAAGAGAAGTCCACCTGTTTATAGTTCCTCCCCAGCCCTACAAAGATCCAGCAAATTCAGGAATAATATTACACATATATGCATGTAATAATTCTTCAAGCTCAAAATCTTCTCAAAGTTAGTGATAATTTTGACTTCAATAGAATCACAATTTAATCCACTTTTTGAATTTTCAAGTTGAAAAAAGGCCCATGAAATGGGGAGAGTTAAGAGAAAGTCCACCTCAGTTCTCTGGGGGGGAGTAAAAGTACCAAGTAATATTTTGTACTAAAGAAGCTGAATTATTATAAGTACTAATTTAAATGGTTTGGGGTCTTGGTTGCCTTGGTCTTTTTGTAATAATGAACTAGTTACATTTCTTCAAAATGACTAAAACTGAAAAGGCATTTTGCTGGTGATTTTCATCAGCTGCTGAATTTTATAGGACTGTCATGCTGAAATGTGGAATCTCTGCTCTAGAACACAGTTCTTTAGAGGATCTGGCAGAGTGAACTGGGACTAAAAACAATGAGCTGCTTTCTGCTCTGTATTTGTAATACCACAAGATAAAGTCAGTGTTAACAAGAAAAAAGATCTATTTTGGAAAAAGCCACATCTGGTTGGAGAATGGTAAACGTAGCAAAACCCACAGACATTCACATTTAGCAGTTACCTACTAAGGGACTTATTAACTATCAGCAGACACATTGTCAAATCACATTTTCCTTCCCTTCTTTTAATACCAAAACTTTTCTTTCACAGTTGGGGATGGGGCTGCCCCTGTTACCAGTTAAACTCCAGAGCAGTGAGTTTTGCAGAGGAAGTAGTCAGCAAACTTAAACCAATTCTAAAGCAAAGTGGGGGTAAGTTGGGCCTAAGCAGGTTGGCACAAAGAACCTTCCCACTGGTGGGATGAGCTGCTCTGCCTCGGGGAAGTTCCTTTTCCCAGCCTGTTCTGCAGTTCTGTCCAGAACACTTCATAACTCCTCTCACTCCTCTCCTCAGAGGAGTAATTGTGGGGTTGGGCATGACCTGCAGGCTGGAAAGGAGGCACCATGAGGAACCTCCATCCTGAATACAGCTGGCAATAAATCACTTTTTAAAAACTCCCTTTCATGGAAAATTGGAGTTCAGCTTCATTAATGGAGGAGATAAGGCTGAGAAAGGTTGTCAAGCCAATGAAATTGGAATTGCAGGGAGCAGAGCCAGGACCAGCAGGGAGTAAAAAGTACTTTGAAAAGGGTTCCTAATTGCTCTTATTCTACTTTCCACGTAAACTCATGAAGCTATTGAGCATCAATTACTTGTCTGGGGGCTTTTGGACAAGAGAAGATCACAGGAGATATCCTGGAATATGTCTCAGCCTTTTCCAAAGTCACTGAATTAATTTTTCTGAATTCTGATTTCCCCTCTTCACCAAAGACAGAAATACTGAAATAATATATAATATTTGAGATCCAAGCAACAAAAAAGACAAACAGATATATTTAGGCCTTTATATATAGTGCTAGTCTCATAAAAATATGGCCAAGCTAATGGAAGTATTGCAGTTCATTTTTCTTCATTTTGTTTCCTGTGTATTCAATACTCATATAGTTTTCAAGTATCAGTTGAGGTTTCTTCCTTTTGGTCACCAACCTCCACCCACTCAGCTTCAGACCTTTTAGTCTTCCACTTGTGAGCCTGCCATGGCTTTGTGAACCTTTGTGAACTTCATGTCATGGGCACAGTGTTGGCCCTGGGCACACGGGCCTTAGTGAAGTGCACACTGCATTAATTTGGGGTCACTCCTCGAGGGTGCAGCTCAGGAAAAGGGGAAGGAAAGCAATTCCCTGCCCAGGGAAAACAGAGTGGTAGAAGACAAAGAAGTGAAAAAGGACAAGCCAAGGCCGGTCCCACACGGAGGGACTCACAAAGGACTGCACGTGGCACTTGGTGCCAGGGCTCACTCCATGGTGGGAGGTAACAGGGGGGACTTGGTCATCTCAAAGGTCTTTTCCAACCAGGGAATTCTGTGATTCTGTGAAAAGGGAAACTGAGGGTATTTCCCGATGACACTTCCAATTCCTCAGCTCTTCACAAAAACACAGTGTCTGCCAAGAGGAGCCTGGTGCTGCTGCTTTGTGTCCCCTTCCACAGCTGAGTTTCTCATTTTTCTTTATGAGTCCTGGTCTTCTAAATCATACAAGGAGTTAATAATGAAAATTCCTGTGTATTTTAGCAAGAACTTTTCCAAACGAGCAGCACCACCACCAAAATTCTATCCATGCTTTCTATTTTTTGGTTGTTTTTTTTTTTTCTGAGCAAAACCTTGTTTTGGCAAAAGCTTTTTGAACCCCCTGGTTTTAATTCAGGGAGTGATGAGATCTGGGAAGCTCTGCCTCAGTTGCCCTTTCTGTTGAAATCTGTGAGCATTGTCAGGGTTGTACTTTGACCTGGAGGCAGCACTGAGGACTCAGTTGTTCCAGGGAGGTGCCCAAATTCGGCCCCTCTGAGCCCCTTCAGGGACACTCAGGCCTTTGGGAGCTTCCTCTCCTCTGCCACTGCAATTAATCACATCAGCAATTAATCAGAGTTGCCACTGAAACGCTTGATGAAGAGCTCAATCATTTGTGTGGTTGCCCCAAGTGACAAGTTCAAAATAAAGAGGGGCACGATGACACTGTTTGGGCTGGAGCACAATGGAAGATGACAGATTATTTATGGAGTGGTTGGAAACAGCTCCTTCCTCTCATCCATATCCCATTTTCCAGTGGAGCAAAGGATAAATCTTGGCTCTGAGGAGCATTATGGTGGTGCAACTTGTTCTGAGTTTTACCTCAGGGGAAGCTGCACATTATTCAGGGGATCATAGAATGTCCTGAGTTGGAAGAGACCCACAAGGATCATTGAAATCCAGCTCCTGGACAACCCCATTCTTCAGGAAATCTGAGCTACAATTTGTGAAAAGACCCTCATATATAAGTTTATATAGGTACAAAGAAGCTCAAATCCACCAAAACTGTAAAAAAAAAATGCTACATACAAAGATTCTTCTATTACCTAATGCTTGTGTATCTGTTTTGAACAAGGATTAAAACTTTTTTAATTACAATGACAATCATATTTTGAGTGAGTTCCACTGTTCAGAAGTTGAGTGCAGAGGAAGCACATTCAATCTTTTTACCAAGTGAAGTAAACACGAAGTGCTATCAATTTTGATTTGATAGTCTTTTACAAAAACTTTGCATTCAGCTTGTACTGGTGTGAACAATGATTGTATAGAGTGAAATTGGACTATAAATCAGACTCAGTGTCTGCAAAAGAGTCACTTTAATGCATTGCTACTCTCCAATTTCTTGTCTTTCTGGCTATGAAATGTGCTGGAAGCCTTTCCCTCAATAACTATCACAGCAGCTTGACCAGTTTATTTTCCCTAGTCTTGTTTATATAATTTGAATAAAATTATTCTGACCAGAAACTTTTATAATTGTGTTTTCCTGTGAAACAAAGTAGGGATTTTTTCAAAAGAATAGCAGCCAAGTTAAAGTGCAGAAGACAGGCAGGAATGGGAACAGGTAACTTCTCTGGAGGGGAACTGAGCCCTGGGAACAGAAGAACCTCACCCCCCTCAGTTGTGGGGAGACTCAAACTATATATATTTAGAGAGGATGTGCATTCTCTGAATGACACTTTGAGGAGACGTTCTAATAGATGATCTAATTTACATGATAAATCATTATTTATGCACTTGTTTTCCAAAGTTACAGCTTGATTACAAATGTAAATGCCAATGCAGTAGCACCAAGTGACTTTTAGGAGTTGTGAACTTGTGTCCCCTGCAGAAGGGCAGATGCTGAACCTTCTCTGCTGCAAGTGCTGAGTCCCCCAGAGCTCCAGGTGTGTCTGTGCTGGGGAGGTGGGGCTGGAACTGCTGGGGCTGCTCAAGTGAAACCAGAGGAAAAAACTGCCAGTTTTCATTGGCACAGTTGGTGTTTGTCCCATGGTTTGTGTCCTCCAGCCACAGAACCTGCTGAACAGGGGAGCTGTGTCTAAAACAGGAGCTTTCACTGAGCCAAAGCATTTTGTGAAACTTCAGACTTTGAAACCACGGCAAGAAAACCAGAGAATATCTCAGAATTTGTGCCCGTGGTTTCTACCTCGTGGTGGGATGCTGAAGGAACATGCACATGTGTCTGAGCAATTATGCAATCTGTATTAACTATCCTTCTGTGGTAATTTCTACTTGCCTCTTTATCTTTTTAAATACCTCACATAAACAATGGAACAGCTATGAAAACTCAGTTTGTCTCGTGATTCTGAAAATAGTTGGGCTCTGCAGTTCAAATGCTTCAAGTCTGAGAACTAAACACACTTCATATGTAAATATTTATCATGAAAGCTCGTAGCATTTTTTTAATCACCAGTTTTCTCACTGTATTTTTTTTTGTTAAATGCCCTTCAATTCTGGATAATAAACTTACATGCTGAAACTCAGGAATGCTGGGAAAATGTAGCTTAGAGTCTCTTGATAACATGACCCATCTTACTTGGTGCTTGAAGTTATGTCTTAATTATGGAAAAATAAATTACTTATTTACTAATCCACACAGTCCTAATTTGTTACTTTATCTCACAAAGAATAATTAAGTTCCATCTAAACATCGGTTAATCCTCCCTAGAAAACAAGCTCATTAAATTAGTGGGAGAAGGGTATTTTGTGTCAAAAATCCTTCTTCTGGTTGAATCAGTAGAGCTTTCTCTGCGTTGTGGGGCAGGAACACTTGAATCCCTTTGTGACATTTCCATTATGACCATTGATGCTGCAGTTGGGAACACAATGAAAGCAGCACAGGAAGACAAACCCATTCCCAAACTGCTGCTGGTTGTCTCCTTCCAGAACACTTAGTTTTTCCTTGCACTCCACGTGAGAACACATGCAAGAGGGGGAACAGAGGTCATTTTTAAACAAAGAAAGTGGTAATTAGGGCCATTTTTTTTGGTCCCAAATGAGATGATCTTACATGTAATTGTTACTTCACGGCAGCTCTTGTTTCCCGTGGGCAGTTGATTCTCACTGACCAGACATTGGTGGTTAAGTTCAATGCACAGAATTTCCCAAATTTAAACACTGCCTTGTGTTCCAGTGAAACACTTGTTGCAGGCAGGGAATGAGATTATGTGTGAAAAGGAACTTGGTGATTTCCAGCTGCAATGATCCTTGAACAGAAGTGCATTTCTTGTGTCATTGCTGCTGGTGATGGTCTTTCAAAACTAGTTCTTAAGCTGGTGTGAGAACTCAGGCAGAACACACACTTTGCTCAGCCCATGTGTGTGCCCTGGCACAAGGTACTGTGGCCTCTGGTGATGATGAATAATGATAAAGGGAGGAAGAAGGAATAGTCTCAGGGATTATTAACTATGAGGCATTTGGGAAGTTCCTGCAACTTCCCTTTGTTTGAATAAACAAAATATTGCATTGTCAGAAGTCTGGCAGAGGAAGACATTCTTAATTTTAGAAATGTTCATTTCCAGTGTTCCTTTTGTATAGTTGGTAACATTTTATTACATGTGTGCCTTTTACATTTTGCATATATTTGCTTTCTTTGCACATGCTGTGCTCAATATTTTAAGCTATTGCACAGATCCTTCTGAAGTGTGTAATTCTGTTAAGTGAACTCATTTAACTTTTCATTCCTGGATGACTTTGTTCATCTATAAACTTCACTAGATGTCTGTGCCACAGAAAAGCTGACTGTTCCTTTTCATGCCTGCCTTTGAAATGAATAAAGAAGCCCAAGCAACAACCAAGTCCCAAAGAACTGATCACTTAACGAAATGCAGTTTTCTATGACTTTTTTCTTCAGTGTCTCTGAGGATGTTACACACAGTCCTGATTATAAACCAGTGTGACAGCTGTCAGTCACGAGCCAACTGGAGTGTGACTGTGCAAAAACCTTGGATCCTGTTACATGCTGAACAAAATGCCTTAGAACTGACCTTGACTTGTATCTTAAAGTCAAAGTAAGGAAAGATGTGTTTAAGTTGGGGGAGTTGTTGGGGGTTTTTTAGGACCATATCTGTTGTTTTCAGGAATCTCCCTGTTCTTCAAGTAAGATCTGGAGAAAGAAAAGCAGATAAGAGAATACCCCAAGTACAAACTTTTCTTTTCTGAGTAAGTGTTAAGAATAGAAATAACTTTAATGTGTCCTGCACTATAACAATGCTGGAGCCTTTGTGGCTTAACATCATTTTCAAGGTCATTTATGATAATCCAAAAGATTATCATAGAGAGCAAGATTGTCTGGTGGAGTGATGCAACAAGTGAGCTGAGATGACTTAAATCTATTTATAACAAGGGCTGTAGCACTGTGCTTATCATGGGGATTCAGAGACTTTATTTTGTATTTCAGAGCAGCAAGGTCTGGTGGGGGAGTGGATTAGTTTTATAAAGAAGTTCTATGCAATCCCTCTCAAATATTTGGATGACAGTCCCAGCAAAGCTGGATAATGGGCTTCCAGTCTGTTTTCTCACCATCTTTCAGTGTCTGAAAGGACATGGAAATAATCAGTGATTGGGTTGATGGGATGGGGCAGAGGGGGAAGAGTCTCAGGTATAAACTTTATATCCTGAGCCTTGTGTAGAAGAGACAGGGGGCAAAGGTGGGAGATGTGCTGCTCTCTGTGACACCATTGTGCCTCCCCTTCCCAGCCCTGCTGCTCCTCCTCAGGGATGTTCCTCCTGCAGAGCCCCCTTTGGGAAGTGCCTTCCCAGGGAACCTCAGCACTGTCGGGGCTCTGACCGAAACTCAACGTGCACCAAACAAGCACTTGGTCTCTAGTCAGCTTAATTAATTACTGCTTGCTAATGAAACAGGTAACAGGTCATTTTATGTTTAGTTGTCTGAACTGCTGCACAGATTCCTCATTTTTGCCGCACATTTTATTTTTTTCCTTTTCTATCAGAGACAGTTTTTAAATTTTAACTTACAGAGCAGAATTAATTTTTAAAATATAGTATTAAGTCATGTGATGTACATTCAGTTGCATTACTCAGGCACTGTAGGGTAACCTCTTCTCATGCCCTGTCAGTTTTCTTATCCAAAGTTGAACAGGATTTCTGTATTTAACATCCTACTGATGTAGGTAAGAAAAAAGTAGACACCGACAACAATTCTCTTCCTTATTTACTTTCCACTTCTGTCCCTCTGGAGCTTTGATTTTCATTTTCCTGCTTCATGACCACAGTGCATTGGATTGAAGTTTGCAAATTTTTAGCAGTATCTCCCAAATCTCTGCCCTGGTTCAGATGCAGCAGCACAAGCCCAGGCCTCTGGCAGTAATTCTTGCTTTTCTGTTTTATCCTCCTGGTTTGGGCTTGTAGGTTTTGCTTTTATTGCTAAGTAAAAGGATCCTACTTGTGTCTGTATTCATCTGCTATTTCCATCAGCTGAGCCTAGGAAGTAACATGATACTATAATCCACTTCAAATCACATTATAACAATCCTCATTAATTGAGGCTTTGTCTTTAATCACCTCATAAGATTATGAACATAGATTTTTGCCCATAAACTGCCACCCAAGTTATGAATGGGGCCACTGGGTCTCCCTGGAATCCTCTATTTCTAAACAGTTGAAAATGTAACTTCACTGAACCCTTTTGCTTTTATCCCAGCCTGATTCCAGCAGCTCCTTCTTCCCCACACGACTCACAGTGGAGTCACAACCTGTTTCAGTTCTCTGTTCAGTGCTGAGGTGCAAAGAGCTCCCAGACAAAACCCTGTAACTGCCAGCTCTGAATACAGGTCTGGTTCCAACTGGTGCTCCTGATCAGGGCTGCAGTTTCATAGGATCTTTTGGTCAGATGAGAGACAGTCCTGGCAATTACCTTGATTAAGGTGCAGGAATGTTTTTCTCATTCTTTTTTCCAGATGTCTTTCCTCCAAATTAATTAGGAATTAAATCCTATTTTAATTCTATTTCTATTGGCCCAATTACTACAATAGCAAAAGCTTAGTGATGTTGCTGGAGAGGGGCCTTTCCTAAATCCAGTCACCACTTAAGTCTGGATTTCTCAACATGAATCAAATGTAGAAATACAAATACAAGTAAATAGTAAAGTACTGAGATGTACATGAATATCCTCAAATCTCATTATTAGGGGATTGGAACTTATTATTTTGATAACATATTAATAGTATTGCTACGTTATCAACCTCACATTTTAATCATCATATTTAGACTTCCAAATTTTTTTTCATAGAATTATATCCTCTATTAACTTTGAACTAAAATACCGACAATTTCTCATCACAATTCTTTTAGAGCAAAAATATATTACTCAACATAAAGTATATGTGTAGCTTTTAAACTATGCAGAAAAAAGCCTTATGAGCAGAGGCAGTGAAATTTTAGGTTTCAGTATTTAACAGGGTATTTTTTATACTGGTAGCTCAGTCTTACACAACATACAGTGCAATTTTACTCAGTTGA
This sequence comes from Calyptomena viridis, assembly GCA_013390005.1. Taxonomy (NCBI): domain Eukaryota; kingdom Metazoa; phylum Chordata; class Aves; order Passeriformes; family Eurylaimidae; genus Calyptomena; species Calyptomena viridis. The sequence continues at coordinate 202,759 of WEIV01028685.1, read as the reverse complement.
CTCAAAGCAATTTTACATGGGTACTCCTAATTCAGGTTTTTTGAACTGTACATTACTGACTCATAAAGACTTGGAATTCAGGAAGCTTGATGCTCAAAGCACCTGTTCATTCAGTATTATCTGATACAAGTAAATTCCAGCATTTGTTCAACATTCCTTAGTGTCAAAATAATTTTTCCTTTTATTGAGTCCAAGTACAATTTACTATATGGAGTAAAGTTATATTTAAAGCAAACCAAGGGGGGTTGTACCAAAGCAAAAGATTCAGTTTGGTGATGAAATATCTTACAGAAAGTAACAATATACTTTTGCTCTAAAAACTCTTTTTTTTGTCACATCCAAAGGCCATTTTCTTTCAGGATAAGATGCTCAGAATGGACTGGAAGGCACCAACTACTTGATTATTCCTTTCAATGTTTTACTGTTTCCTTTGACTCGATTGGAGATGACTAAATGGGGATGGTTTGGGTGGTGAGGCCACATAGAGTTGTTACAAGTCACAGCTCGGGGGCACTGCTGTCCCAGGACTGCTGCTCTCTAATTCTGACATAGGTTCCCTGCAGCCACAAAATCTTTCCACAAGCTCTTGGTGTTTTTTAATCCCACGGTCCCTTGTGGCACAAAACAATCTGTCATCTCCCTTTTGTCCTGAGTCTCTTCCCTACATCTAAACCTAACAAGACTTGGCAAAGGCAAGAGTGAAACAAAAGGTAATCGAATATTTAGCAAAATAAAGGGAATCTGCAAGGAAATTCTACCTCAGATGTTCTGTTAATGTCACTTAGATACACATTTCTTTGAGTTACTGTTTTAACAAGATCTGTTGAGAGTGAAAAATTAATGGTCTGAGACCCAAACTCGTTCAGGCACTCCCATTTCAGTGTTAATCCCAGAGCATATCTGGGATATCCAGATATCCAGATAGCCAGAGATATGTGGCTCACTCATCACATCTGGGCCCCTTAATTTTTGTAGTTCAAGTGCCAACTCTGTCTGGGTAAATACAGCTTGAGAAAGAGGTTCTAGAAAACCCCAAGACTGTAAAGCAAAGTAGCACAGGGTGACAGAATGTGCTGAGCTGGAAGGGCCCCCCAAGGACCATCCAGTCCAACCCTTGGACCAGCACAGGCCCATCCCCAAGAGTCCCCCTTGTCCCAGAGGATCATCCCAGCCCTCCCGGAGCTCTGGCAGCCCTGGGGCTGTGCCCAAACCCTGGGGAGCCTGGGCAGTGCCCACCCACCCTGTGGGCAAAGAACAACCTTGTCCTGAGATCCAACCTAAACCTCCCTGACCATATAATAAGGCTTTATGGAGAATAAAGAGCTCTGGATGTGTCTACAGGTTGAAATACCCACTTAGAATGAGAGTCCCAGGTTATGTGCCTGAGTGTCATTCACACATGGGAATTGCTGTTTATGGCCCTGGGAAATGGGACCAGAGTTTTGGGCCTCACTGAGATGTGCAGCATTCAGGGGGTGCCCACTCTGACTTGTTTAAAACTCGGGTTACACTGCACTTACTGCTTGGGGTAACAGGAAAGCTTCCAGTGGTTGTCAAACCCCAACTTCCCATGGGTGGGGACAAAGTTTTGGAGGAACTGTAGTTCTGTTCTCACTTCTCAGGAAATGAGGTAATTATGGCATTCCCTCCATGGATCCTGTGGTGTTAGTGTGTGTCTAGACAACAAAGTTTAAGTGCAAATTAACACTGAAGCTACAGCAGATAGAAGAATCACTTAAGTTGGGGAGGAAGTTCATATATATGTGTATAAATTTAAAAAAATGTTAACAGCATTTTCATAATTTGATTAGAGATTCAGGACTGTTTTATTAGGGTTGAGAGTTCCTCCTCATTAACCCACAATTTAAGCTCTAAATACACATATTTAAGACCTAGTTATTTTTCCCCAAGGACATTCTGCCCTTGGTGGAGTCCCAGAGCTGATAGGAATTTATCTAAGGGTCAGCAGGTTTTGTACTCTTTCTGTAATGTAAGCAATAGAAATATTTTTAATGTGTTTTATACAAAGATACACTCTATCATTTTTCCCCCAAGCAAACAGTAATTAGGAGTAACAGGATAAAAAATTTTCTTTTCTGACTTGCTGTAAGACCATATTTCATCTTTACTGAACAGCAGTGTCACAGTGTCCTCCTTGGAAAATTCAAGAGCCATAAGGCAACTGGTTGTATTTAGTAACCTTCTGCATCCGTAGTTTTGCCTCTTGGGCTCCCAAACTGATTTTCCTCATCTGGGCCTGTTTTTACAGCAGTGGCCCCTGCCCTGTGTTCACTGCACTGGCCACCAGTGACATGTGGCTGAAGAAATGAGCCACACTGGTGGTTTCGGGGACACCAGAAGAGACAACTGTGGAGTAGAACTGATGAGTAGGGTGAGTTAAGACACTTCTTTTGAAATATATTACACCAGTAATCAGTCACCACAGAAAGACTAATCAAAATTAGGAAACTTTCTTCTTTATGAAGAAATCCACTGCAAGAAAGGGAGTGTGTCTACCCTGAAAGCACACAGTCCAAAGTTGTTTTCAAGGCATTTTAGGCTTTTAGACTAAGAATTTCATAATTGGTGTGATAACTATCTATCTCAAAAATTTTACTGGGTTTTGGTGGGGTTTGTTTTGGGTTTTTTTTATTAGAAACATGCTGGGGTAAAAAAGCCTTCCATAAAATATATTTGTTTCATTTAGAATTCTCTTTTAAAACTGACTTAGCCACAGTATTCTTGTACAGGATTCCCAAGTATGGGCTACACTTTTGCCTACCAACAGCACATTCCATGAACATTACCATCCCCGTGGTAACCTGCCTTTTTTTCACCTGCAGAATTCTGAGTTCCTTGGACAGAGGACTGTTCTTGGCCTTTCTGAAACACATTGGTTTAAATGTGGAAACGATCAAGTTAATGCAGGGCACATTTAATAGGAATTTTTCAGTCAGGGGGAATAATGATTTCTGTGAGGACTATTGGGTTCCTTTTGGAGCAATCAATGCCCAAGGACAGCTTCGAGCAGCCCCCTTCGGCCTAATGGGGTTCAATGTCCTCTGAGGGGACACGGGGACAGTGCCATGCCAAGGCTCCGCAATCCCTTTTCCCATGGGATCCCAAGGATCCATGGCAGGGCCTGTCTGGGCCAGGGGAGCGTTGCCAGGAGCCCTGAAGGACAGAAGTGGCTCCTGAGTCCTGAAGGACAGAAGTGGCTCCCTCGGGAGCCCTGAAGGACAGAAGAGGCTCCTGAGCCCTGAAGGACAGAAGTGGCTCCCTCAGGAGCCCTGAAGGACAGAAGTGGCTCCCTCAGGAGCCCTGAAGGACAGAAGTGGCTCCTGAGCCCTGAAGGACAGAAGTGGCTCCCTCAGGAGCCCTGAAGGACAGAAGTGGCTCCTGAGCCCTGAAGGACAGAAGAGGCTCCCTCAGGAGCCCTGAAGGACAGAAGAGGCTCCCTCAGGAGCCCCGGCCTGGCAGGGCCGCAGTCCTTGCCCTCCCCTTGCCCGTGGCTGCCCCACTAGTGGGTGAAGCTGCTCCGGCTCTGGCCGTGCCCTCGAATCCCCCTGGGATTCCACAGCTGAACTTGTGCTGTTGCTGCTGTTCTCTGGGTGCTCGGATGGGAACAGGGTGTCCATTCCAACTGTGCCAAGTCACAATTGTAACTGTGCAGGATGCAGCAGTGCCAGAGCTTCTCTGTTACTGCACAGAAACCAATAACAGGGAAAACGGGTTTCATCCTTCCCTGGAGATTCAGAAGGGATGCTTTCCCATCCAGTTTGTGCTGTGCTGGTTTCTGTTCGGGATCCTCCACTGCCCTGCCCTTGATGGAAACTTGTTTTCCTTTAGTCGTGCTCACCATCCAGACACAGTTAAGATGTGAAGAGAAATCCATGATTATTTGCCTTTCACGCTGACTGTGCTTTCAGATATCAGCAGTCTTTTTATCTTTTAAATATACATTTCCAGCTATTAAATGCTAGATATAATAAAGCAAAATAATAGCTAATAATCTGTATAGCTTGCTTGCAATACAGAGATATAATAGCCTGTCTGACATTTTTTAGAGCAAATATTTACCTTTATCACTGGAGAGTGTCTCCTGAGACTCATTATTCATGTAATTCCCATTAAGAAGCAGTAGTAAAACAGCCTGTTGTCTTGCAGCTCTTGTTGTTAAGTTCATTATGTTTAGTAATAAATACGTCAGCTTGTGCTACACCAGAGAATTATTGTTATTTCTTATCTCTAGACATTTATAAATAAATTAATCATGTTTATTTATAGACTTCTTTCCATTTACTTCTTGCACTAGCCAGATAAAAATGCTTTTCTTTAGCTACATGGTCATATTTCTTGATGCTTACTTATTCCTTTTTGGGCTAAAGCTATGAAAAAATTAATATTCTTGGGGTTTGTGTCTTTTACTTTGCAATTAACCAAGGATGATATTTAGGAAAAATAAAAGTTGCATTGAAAAACAAATTATGCCAGTTTAGAACAATGTGGTAAAAATACTTCACAGAATTGAGTTACTTGAAAGTCTCATTGTTATTCCTAAGGCCTGATATAGGAAAATAATAATTAACTTGTGTCTCTAATTTGTCTGATCAATGGCTCCATGCAGATCTGTGAAAACCCTCAATATAAACTTCAGGCTCTTTTATATAATCAAGAAAATGTTTTGCAGCAATACCTGGAATTTGTCTCTTTCAAAGCATTGAACCCCATGTTTCTGTGGCTTGACACTTAAGTATTTACAGCACTTTTCATGTGGTTGCAAAAGGTAGATTTTTAGCCTCATGCTCTGGTAGAATTCAGACTCAGAAAATTTTTTTAGCAGAACCTGCTGCACAATTATGGGTTTTTTTGGTTTATTTGCTTTCTAGCATCACTAGTGTGCTTTTAAAAGTCATTCTGAACTTGGACAGAAATAGTGAGGTTTTCAAAAGCATCCTAGTGAATTCTGCTTATATGCACTTGCAAGGGTTTCTGTTGTTCTATTAACTCATCTGCTTGGGGCAGACCAGTGCTGTCTGGGGGTTGAATGAAAGCATTTGAAAGTGAATTTTCTGGTTTAGTAGTGCTCTATGTTATCCATAATGACCTTTTTCTTCTGTCTCATATACTTTTGGGGAGTTGCAAGGCAAAACTGTGTCTGTTCAGAACGTGTTCAATGGAAGCAGTTTGGCTTTGGCAGCTCTGCAGGAAAAGAAAGCCCGGGTTCTGTCAGGGATGGAGCTCAGCACTGACACTCGGGGCCAGAACACACTCCTTGTGCTCTTGGGAAGCCGGGAGTGCAGCCGTGGCTGGGACCCTCGGGAATATTCTCGGGACATGTGCTGGCACATCCCCTGCCCTCCTCACCCACACGTGTCCTCCCAAAGTGCTCAATATTCTTGGGGTGCTCTTGTTCCACAATGTTTTCCTGGCCTTCACAAAGGAGGAGAGAGGAGAGTCAGGAACAGGCTGGGAAAGGCCCCTTGGACTTGGTCTGAACCAGCCCAGTCCTACAAAACCAGGCTGGGGAGGCAGGGGAGGGATGTGCACATACATGGAACAGAAGCCAACAGAGCCCTCAAAATTCATCTGCACGTTATCTGGTTGTGTTTCTGAGACACAGCTGAGCATTATGTGTAGTTACACAAATCCTTCCCGGATGGATCAAAGCTAATGTTTGCTGGAAGACCCTGCACTATTTCCTGAGAAATGCACCATTATCTGTGAGAATGATGTCCCTCCTCCCTTTGTGCCTCCTGGAGCTCCTCAGACAGGAAAACCATGAAAACAGAAGTTGAATTTCATGAGGTTTTGTACAAAAACAAAATCAAAGCAAAACCCTGTCTAAAATTACTCCAGAATTATTAAAATTAACAATTTAATCAAGAAAAAGAGATGGCCTCTTAATTTACTTTATTATGTTTAATTGAAAAATGTTATTTTTCTTTATTAAATTTATATACCTTCAGCACATCCTAATAATTGGCAGGAGTTTTTACTGTGGCCTCTATTGGCTTTCTCTGATTCAAAGGGTGTATTCACTTAAAAGATTCTTGGCTGAAATCCATTTTGCTGCTTTTATAGGACATTTCATAACAAAGTAATTTAAGAGAAAAATTTTTCTATTGTAGTTTTACTGAGTTTTATGTTTGGTTTTAGATGACTGTAAAAGATTCTCTTCTGTTTTTTTCTGGAATTTTTCATATCCTTGCTGTAAATTTGTTGCATTAATAAATACCACTAAAATGGAGAGCAATCCTAGCAGCTTACAAAGCACTTCTGAGAAGTGTGGTTCTGCTGCTACTGGAATGGGACCTCCAGATATGGGGGAGTTTGAAGGAATTTGCATTAATCCCACAGCAACAACATTACACTTTTCCAGCCCCAAGCAGAGAATGCATACATGTAAAATTAGCGTGACACAAAGGTGGGGTGTGTGGCAGCCAACAGCAAATCACTGCTAAACTGATGTAGCACCTTGGGGCTAAATTCCAGGGGTTGGGATCCTCAGGCTTGTACCACTGGAAGGTAATCAAATCCTGCCTGTATGAGGACACTTGTAAGGGAATTCATTGTACCTGTTTGCATTCAAATGTCCTTGGCTGGAGAAAGAGCTCAGCAAATACATCTTTCCTCCCTTGGCAGCACATTCAGAAAAGCTGTGCCCTTTGTTGGTCAGTGTGTCTCTGCAGGTTTGGGAGGGGAAATGTGCCCAGTCTTTGGGTGAGGTGGATGTAACAGCCGTGCTGCAGTGGCAAAGCCACCCAGAGCACCTGCAGTGCCCTCAGGCTCTCCAAGGAGTTTCTCCCAGCTGGGAAGTGGTGCTGCCTCTCTGGGCACACAGGAGCCCACAGAGACTCGTCCTGTCGTGGCTTTTACCTCTCCTGTTGTATTTGATGTCGTTTGTGACGAGATGTAACATGCCAGCAGCAGCTTGACAAGCTGCTAATACACTTCACTTGCAAAATCCATGTGCTAAGACTGCAAACACCGTTTTGGTGAAGCTATGTCATGTTTATGCATAGCACAAGGCTTTCTTTCCTGTGGATCTGCTATAGAAAGTCTGAGGAGATCTAGCATTTTTATCTTTTAAAGTATGACTTATCTTTTTCCAGCCTCTAAGAAGAAGTTTGACTTTCCCCAGTCACACTAATTTACTTGGACAGTCGTTCAGATACAAAGCACAGGCTGAAAGAAGTTCCCTCATTACTTGCTCCCCGAAGCACGTGTGCCCCATTTTGGGGCCATTGGGGTGTTTCATAAGCTGTAATTATTTACCACACTGGGCAGAAATAGGAGGAGACGGAGAGAAAGAAAATCAGGATTTTTCAGGTCTTAGTCCAAGAGACAAAATTTCATTAAAAGGTCATTGGTGGTGTAAAAAAAGGTTCTTTGTCATTGAGAAAGTCCTGCAGTAGCTTCTAGAGATGGTCCAAGAAAAGCTGAAGGAGCTTCTATTGCTGCAGTGTCCGACCCCCCCCGAACTCCCACAGGGGCTCCTGCTGGAGGGAGGGACTGCCTGGGAATCCCTGTTCTTCCACACTGAGCTTAAAGCTGGGCCGTGTTATGTTCTTCTGAGTCAAGTCCTGTTGCATCTACACGTTTTCACTCATTTTACCCGAGTGAAATTCTACCAACAAATGCCTGAGCAGTGACAGAGATGGGAGAAAGCCCGTGGATGTTGGGATGGGAACACGGGGCTGGGCTGACACTTTCTTTACCATCCTCCTCCACAAAAGTCTGGGTGGGTTTTCCTGGGGATTCATCTCGGTGGAGGCAGTGGTAGGAGGCAGGGACAGGCATTCACACTGCAATATTCTCATTCAAACTGCAGGAAAATGTAATGAGTTAAGAGAGTCTGTCCTGTCAGTCCTTCCCCCCACTTTGCTGCTGGAGGACTCACGTTCAAGAACACTGTGACTATTGTTTTATACAAATACACATCAGCTTTTGCATCCTCTGTGTGTCTGCTGTTGTCTGCAATTGCTTGTCTCTTCCTATGTAAAAGTACAAGCCTTGCTTTCCAGGGTCTTTTCCAAGAAAATCTGAGGGCTGAATGCAATTGAATGACTTTCTCTCTCTTTGTTTTTCTACGTGGGAAAGAACAAAGAATTTAGAATTAAATTTTTTAAGCTCTATGTGTGCTTGTTTGAATGCTATCCCTACAACTTACTTGAGAAGTGAAATGTTATTTTATACAGCCTAGGTTCTTCTCTAACAGTTCTTCTTAGATCTGTGTATTCATTTAAATAGTTAAACTTCTAACATAAATAGCCACATTTTTACTTTCAATTTCTGGTTTATTTGGCGTTTTATCTGGGAGACAATGCATTTTGTTTTGTTCCTCTCTTATATCATATTCAATGTTGTAGTACAAAACCTTAGCAATTGTTCATTTGATTCAATTAATTGCTTTACTGGATATACATTGTACAGACAGAACTATCTTTTCTGAACGTCAAATCAGATTTGGGAATCATTCCTGTTACATTTGTCCCTGGGAAACAGTGGACAGAAAATCACATCCATTAAAACTGCAATCATTACCAAATCCACAGACCCTAAGTTTTTGAATGAATAGCATTTAATCAAGCAATGCATCATAAAAAGCAGTAACTAAAGAAAACCAAAGTAAAACATTCACTTTCATTATTGAACATTTTTAGCTTTATTATTTTAATAGAATTACAGTCTGACATAAAATAAAGAGCTTTTGCTAAACTCTGTAAAGCAAAACATGCTTCTGCCAGAAACAACCTCTATCAGATTTAGGTTTTATTGCCACATCACTGCACTGAGGTGCAAGAAACATTCAATGTCATCTGTTTAAAATTAGCTCTGGAGTAAACAGAAACTGTCCTCTATAAGAGTGTATCATTATTTTCAAGGAAGACTTACTATTATTACATGGTTTAGCAAAGCATTGTAAAAAAGCTACATAGAGAATACCTTGTCTTTGATAAACTGTGCAGTCAAGTCTATACAGTATAATCCTATTGGCATAGACTAACTAAGAGGTGACAGAATGCAATCATTGCATAGCAAAAAGCAGACTAGTTAAGTAATATTCACATCTAATGTGCAAAATGCAGACCAAAAGGTAGCTATGAATGGCTAGAAAGGTCAAATGCCCTAAATGAACACACTTGTTTAACGCCAAAAATAACAACATAAACAAGTACAGGAAGTTAAAGAGCCATCGTTTATTTTTTTCTATACATTTATCTACACATGAGACCAGAGATGAAACATCCCCTTTTAAGAAGCTCCAATCAGATAACTCATCAAGTTTAGACAGGACTAAACGTTAGACAATGAAGCATTATTAAAAAAAATCTTCTCTAAATAAAACATTAACTATTTCCTTTTGTAGATAGAGAATATCGACTTTTTGATTTATTGAGAAAGAGTTTAGAAAACACTGCCTGTGAAACCTGACTCAGTAGCTGTTTCTCTGGAGGCTCATGTAGCACTGTTTCAATACCATGTATTACATTTTCTTCATTTAGGATTGCAAATATTCACCATTCTTCCCATCTCTTTGAAAAATCTTTATCTGAAATTTATTTCTATGAATCAGCAGGAATGGTACTGACTGGAATTTTTTTAAAGGGAGCACAATATCTGCAAAATGAACATCTTGTATTTAAAGCCCTTACATATTGTTCCTACAAATATATTGCTACAGTAAAAATGAAATGTAGTAAGTTTACTCAATAAAATCTATTTTTCTGTACATTCTTTTATGTATGATTTCTTTGTATTTAATGCTACATATATTACATCACTTATTGTAACAGTTATGTTTCAGCAAATATAGCAGTAATATACAGATGAACTTCTGTCTTAACAAATATTTCACCATTTGTACCTACCAAATATAATCCCATACTTTAGTGTTTATGCATGACCTGAGCAGACCAGTCATTAATCTAATAGTATACACTGGATGACATTGTCAAATTGCAAGCTACTGTACACTGAACCACTTTACAAATGGAATTAATTCCAAGCACTTTCTGCTTTTTTTATATTTTTAGGCTTCCCAGTAACACTGATTTATTTTTTCCTTTCATTCAGGCTCTAAATATGTTTTATTGAGCATTTCACAACATATTAAGAGCTAAGAGGTGAATTCTACACAATGTTTTAAGAACACAACTTTAAAAAAGTAAAAAAATGTACAATCTCATGCTGCATATTTACAGATATTTAAATACTATATTTTATCTTTCTGCTATTCATAAATCTCAGTCTAAAGCTTCTTTTAATGTATCATTTTATAAAAGAATACATTCAACGTATCTAGAGCTTGCAAAAATTGTTTTGTTGTTGGTTGGTTTTTTTAACTCTCTAAAACATAGTAATGAGTAAAAGCTGTCTTTAAAGCATTCAGGAAGTGTTTGGATTACACAAGTGATGGAGGGAACTTGGGATCTGCTCCTGGTTGTGCAGCTGGTTCTCAATCTACTCTAGTGACACCGTAATGCTGAACAAGCCTGCAGTGAGAGCAGATTAAAGCATTTGTTACCATTAGATCTTGTGTGCTCTAAGTGACAAACTACCTACAGTGAGGAGATTTCCTTTCCCATTAAAGACCATTTAATATTAAAAGTCAGGTAGTTTGGAACATAGAAGAGAAAAGGGATTAGGAAAATAACATATCTAATGGGATTCAGAAAATGGAAAGCTCTACATCCTTGAAAAGATTATAAACAGTGGCTGAATAAATGGTACAGTCTAATATGTGCATCAGAAATGCCATAAAGAGTATTTCCCCCCTCCCTATAATCTTCTGGATAAAAATATCTTTTTTCCATACATATACATTAATTTTTGGAGACATTCAGTACTAAGCTGGCTACAAATGGTTTCTTCCCCCCTCCCCATTACACTACAACTCCTCCTTTTCCATTTTCAGAATCACTTTTTCAAAGTATATAACTTCCATTGTTCCCTCCCTCACACACAGGTTTTTCACATATACAGATATATTTTACCTTTTGCTAAATAAAGAAACCTTTATTTTCTTTAAGACAGAGGCAATGAAGCAAATGGGAATTACTGTATGTGAAAAAGGGAAGCAATTCCCAGAGCCAAACCCCAACGAGAACTAGAGGAACAAAGGAGGTTATTGATGGGGGGTTTGCACTTTTAGCTGGGGCTCCCGGTTCAGGTAGGTGGCCCAATAGACCAAGTTGAAGATCCCAAAGAGCAGAGGGAAGGCTATTCTTGACAGTCGATCAATTTTACTGACGCTGTTAAAAGTTTTCTTGGGTTCTGCAGGTTTTGTTTCTGGCTTTACTTCTTTGGGCTCAATGGTTGCACTTTTAGCAATGGTTGCCAGCCCAGGGTCCCTGGCAATATTGGGGGTGTAGCTCGTAGCTGCAGCTGTGTATGTGTTGTTTTTCTTAATGAGAGGATCCTTCACTTTCTTTGGCTGAAGAAAGGAGAAAATGTTTTATTCTCACTATCTTCTTAACAGACATAATTATGCAAAAGCACCACAACATTTTGCAATTAATCTACTTCATGCCACAAAGTGTAATAAGCTGTAAGAGAGAAGTTAGTTCTGGATACATGAAAAATATTTAGTTGACAACAAAGACAAGATTATCCATTTGTGTTACTTGTATTAGTTCAATAACATTAGCTGATGGATAAACTCTAATGAGAGCTGAGCTCACTGACAAAACTGCCTTTCCTGGTAATCAGCAGTGACAAATCAGAGTTCAATGTTCCTCTAATCAACTGCGCTGCTTGACCAGGACAAAACTTTATAAACCACCAACATTCTTCAAGTAGCTTTCCAATATTAAGACAAATAATGTGATATGATGAGTTGTGACACAATTCGTACGTAAAAGTGCACAATAAATTATTATGTAACCATGCACTAAAGGAGTGGATTATTTAATAAAATGCAAAGTTGCCAGTATTCTACTCACCAATGGTTTACACCAAGGCACATGCATTATGGATTAGGAACTTAATGTTCTTGTTTGAGTGTTACAGTTGGATCATAATGGCTGAAATGTCATTCCATATACAAGGATTTAAATGTCTGTATGATTTTTGCATCCACCCACTTACATTGCTAAAGCAAGAGTGTATCGAGTATCATTTAGTGGAGAGGAACTTACTGAGCTTATTTGAACTTATTTTTCCCCTGGGTTCTTATGTTTTCTAGCATTCTACTTCTGGGATCTAGTTGTAGAACCAAATTTAAATTCTGACATCTGGGCATACCAGTTGGAATTCAACTGTCCCAGCTGCCAACAGACCAAACCCTTCCTCCAGCCACTGCCCAAGGAGAAAGAGAAGAGAGATTAAGGAGGTGTAAAGAAAAGCACCACTTTGCTCCAGATTCCTCTAATTAGGAGAAAACAAACAAATGAACCCCCCCCAGAGCTTAGAAAATCTGTAGGCGGTTTTTGCCACAAAAAGAATAGGCAAGTGTTACCCATTTTATCCTCTCAGAAGGGGAGAAGTAATATAGTGAAAGAGAAAATATCAGCAGGCTGGACCTAGTACATCATTTCATGAGACAGCAACTGGAATTGTGGTTTCAAGAAGCAGCTGCCCCATGGAGACAATATTCCTTGAGCAGTCCCAGTACTTGGAATGATGGGTGAGCTCCAGTCCATGGCTGCAGTGACCCCCCAGTGGAGCTGGGATAAAAAGCTCTTGTTCCAGAGGTAACATGTGGGGGCAGACAGGCTCCTGGGGGACACCTGGGAATGGGTAGGGAAGCTGCAAAAGCATCGGGGCAGGTGGGGAGGGGCCTCTCAAAATATGGCTTGGAGCCCCTTGGGAAGGGATGTTCCATTTCTGCTACTTAGGAAGGAAGGGGATTCACCCAATGATTCTGATGTGGATGTTCTTTATTTCATGGCAGGAAAATTCTTAGCTTGAGGCTAAGAAAAAGCTTCACATTTTCTTAGAATATTTCTGCTGAATAGGAGGAAAAAACAGGTTGAAGAAAACACTTGGAGAAGAAATAAGGCAATGTCAGAAAGATTTATGTTTTTTTGTAGTTGCCTGTCCATTTTTTCCCTCCAGAGTGGGAGGCTGCCAACAGCCTTGCTGAGCACGAGGCCAGCCCTGTTTGCTGCTCAGTCAGAGCCTGTGGGGAGCAGCAAGAAATCCAGCAGGCAAAGAGCCACTTCCCACCAACGGCAGAGGAAACCCTTCCTAGAGATTTAAATGTCGTGAGAAATCTGATCCACAGCAAACCCCACCACCAGTCTGGGTCTTAATATTTCATGTCAACTTCAGCTTCCTGAAATAGCACTATGAGAGCTAATTAGAGCTCTAGATGTGCCTGAGCTGTGCTGCTCTGTGCAAGCCTTTCCTCACTCACACAACACTCGCCAGGATGGCTTTGCTGGCTCACAGCACATGACACACAAATCCCTTATCTGCTGAGGAATGCAAACCATGGACCTCCCAATGTTTCAAACACTCTTTACTGCGGTGGGTTTTTTTGAAAACGTAATTTTCTTTGAAACAAATGGACTGATTATAGTAACTGTTAAAGGGAGCATATATGAGCTAGGCAATATTTAAGGATTAAGTTCTATTAATATAGTTCATTTTTTATAACAAATATCACGAAGAGAAGTTATAATAAAAAAAATTCTTTTCAGTGAAAGTATCATCAATAACCAAAACCTCAATATTCACCAGCAGTTGGGTAAGTCATTACTCTGTTGGTTTTGTTACTTCACTCATTTGTTCAGCAATATTTTTGGATTAGTTGACCTTGTATAAATGTCCTAATATGATTTCTGGTGTTTTCACTGTCTTATGACTTAAAATAGCCTCTCTCTCTATATAGGCATATACTCCTGAATTAAAAACATATCTTTGCAAGCTAATTACTTATATGTGCTCCTCCAAATATTTATTCTGCTGAATTTCTAGTCTGTGAATGTTCAGGACAGCCAATTAGGCAAGTTGAAAAAATCAACCAAGTGAGTTTACTCACAGAAGCAGCTGACATGGTAACTCATAGGAAATGGGCAACTTCTCTTTCAACCCCTAAATGTGCTCAACAACTTCTTGATGCACCTGTGGTTTAAAGAGCAGGTCTGATCCCAAACCTAAGGGAATCAGTGACATGTTTCTCTCGTGCATTCAGGGAGGTCAGGATTGCACACTCCCAACACAGCTGTCAACAACTCCCCCTAAACAAGTACATTTTTCCTATAGACTAAGAAAGGAAGAAAAACTCCTGTGGTGATTTATTTGGTCTTGATGACAGAGCAATGCTCCTGAAGTTCGTGTTAGGGAGCACTATATACCTCGGGAATTGTCAAATACTGCAGCCGCAAGATTTTTTTCCTGCATTTATACTGAGGAATCCACATTTTCTCTTGTTCAAACAGAAAAAATTAACTTTCTTCCCTTAAAATAATACACATTCATCTTTTTTTCTGCTCAGTTGCAGAGCAAAGCCTCAGCAAGTATTTCCTCATCAATGCACTAAGCAGCACACGGAGTGTGAGCAGCAGCACGGAGGTGCCCAGAGCCTCAGCCAGTGCCCAGCACAGGAGCAGCGTGTGCCCACACGAGCAAAGCCCTGCGGGCACTGCCCACTGCTGGGCCACCCCGCTGCCCAGGCCCCGCGGCCCCGGTACCTTCTCGGGGACGACGCTCTTGCCGTCCCACGCGTAGCCCCTCTTGGTGAAGTAGTTGACGGTGGCGAACTCGATGAGGGCCGAGAAGACGAAGGCGTAGCAGACGGCGATGAACCAGTCCATGGCCGTGGCATAGGCCACCTTGGGCAGGGAGTTCCTGGCACTGATGCTCAGGGTGGTCATGGTCAGCACCGTGGTCACTCCTGCAGAGCAAAGGGGGCACTGCCTTTACACCAGGGACACCTGGTACTGTGCGCTTCGTTTCTCAACTGCTACTAGAGATGGGAAAGCCTTTTCTACCTCTCTGATCCCTGTAAGCTTCCCCACCTGAATCAGTTGCTGATTGAGGAGATCACATTTCAAGTTCTGTGGGACTTGTAGGATCTTCAAAATGGGTGAACTATTACTACTGCTACTGCTACTTTGACACTGTTGTAGTGGAATAGTATTTTTAAAGTTGGAATGGAAATAATAGCATGAGTTGTGAACTGGATACTACTTTACACTTTTATTCATGCCCTGCAAATTGTCCTACAGATGTAACAATTTAAAATTGTTAGTTCTTTCTTGCAACAGTTCCAAGATACTTAGAAAACTAAAATCGTGTTGTTTCCTTCAGATTATTTGAGGTATCCTCCTTGCAATGTGTATTCAAGGGCACTGAGATTCACCCGTTGTTACATTTCCTTCAATTGATGGTTTTCCAGGTTTCTGTCCCTTTACTAATGATCAGACATTTCTTTCTACATGGTATGTGCAAAAAAAGGTACAATAGTTACAATTTCAATAGCTTTGATTATAGAGGCCCCTAAAAGTCTCTACTAAAGTAATTCTGCGTGAAGTTGATGCTAAAAACTCAGGACTAATTTTAGTTGCTAATCTAACCAATATTATGTAAGTCACATTTATTATACTGTGGTCTAAACCATTGTTCTGTAAAGGCACATCTGCACATCAGCAGAAACCCTGCTTGGCTCATGAAGTCTAAGGCTACGCGAGTTGTGACTGATTTCCAGAGGCACTGGGAACTACAGCTGGGAAGTGTCAGCAAAGGTCAAGGCAACAGCTCATTCAGCTCGAGTTTCAGAGGCTGCATTTCTCAGCAATGAATCCCTGGCTTTGCTCTGTCCAGCAGAAGTGGGTACATTCTCTTTGGCACAGCCAGAGGGCCCAAAGCCATGCCCTGAGGCAGGGAAAGGAGTAGAAAAGCCAGTTTGGCTGTGTGTTCTTCCACCTCCTCCTGCCAGAGGTGCTCAGCTGTCCCATCTGAATATCACCAAAAAACTAGAGGTCACAGAGCTGAAATCTCAGGTTTAGTTTTCCTAAATGAAGATTTGTTAAATCTCTGGGTTTTTTGTTTTGTTTTAAATATGCACTTGACATGGATTAATCATCTCCAAGGAATATGCAATTTGTTTGTTTCTAATTTTAACAGAAGCACTTGCAAGCAGTGGTGAAACCCCAGGGACAGCTGGATACAGAGACTCTTTAGGTTGCTTTGCCACTGCATTTGTTGAATGCATTTGTTCACTGGGAAGCACAATGAGTTGTTGCTGATCTCAACCTTTAGCAGCAATCTGCAAAAGCCCAATAAAAATTTTAAGATAAGAATTTTAAAAGGCCTAAGGCTGATAAATGACCAAAACCCAACGATTAAGGCCTTTCTGATAATCCCACCTATCACTGCCATTGTAAGAAATGTTTTATTCATATTCTGATTGTTCTGGAAAATTCAAGCAGTAACAGACTGCTTGAGGTATTTTCAGGTGTCTCAGTTTGCAATGTCTGGCCCTCCATTCTCCCAAGGAAACTCTCCATCCTTGTGGCCCAATCCTGCTCTTCCCCAGTGCCACCTCACACACCCCAGTTTCACCACAAGGTTCCATAACCCGCCTGCCCAGTGCTGTGCAGCAGCTGGGGGCTCTTTCTTACCAAACACAGTTCGTGCTGGAACAGACTCTCTGTTGAGCCAGAAGGAGACCTGGGACAGAATCACTGTCATGATGCAGGGCAGGTACGTCTGGATGACAAAGTAACCAATCTTCCTCTTCAAATGGAAATGTGTAGTCATAACAACATACTCTCCTGGAACCAGAAAAACACAACATTACAGCTTTTAGAAACAGACAAACGAGAGGGCTTTATAGAAGTAATTTTTCATTATATTAACCCCTTTTATAAAAAAAGTCCTCAGATTGAACTGGGTCAGACCTGAAGAAAACATGTAATAAATCTGCTTCTGAAGCTCCACTCATAATACAAAACTAGACAGTTCTGGGAAATGCAAATTAAATGTACACATTTCCATCTCTGCTGAGCAGTGAATGAATGTCTGCATTACCTGGTGGCTGTTTAGAGCTCTTGGGAAAGGTCTTGTTCCATCAGAAGATGGAAAGCCACCACAGCAAACCCACGTAAACATCATCTAAAGACTAAATCAAGACAGGCTCCCAAAACTGTTTCAGTCAGGCCAGGCTTAAGATGGAACTGTTGATGCACTTATGTTGTATCTGCATTACCACTGGGGGTGCTTTGTGTACTCTCAAGATGAAATAACCCTGTTCTGCTAATTCAGTCTTTAGTAAATTATTATTCGCTCCTGAAGTAAATGACTAATGCAAGAATAACACAGAATATTTTCATTAGCATTAATGCTTTGGGTGCTACAAAAATGTATGAGCTGGGTATTCTAACTGCAAAGGGAAGAAATTGTATATATACAAATGTATTTTATTAATACATTTAATGATATCAACCACAGATTAAATGTATTTAATAGTCATATATTAATATATGTCATTGAAAGAATCTTTCTTGCCAGAGCAGAGCAAATATTCCTTGTTTTCAGATCATTATTTATATCATTGAAAATGAATTTTGAAAAACAATATATTCCCAGAAGACTGAAAACCTATTGTTGGGATTTTTTTTCCTTGAGTAGATTGAATTTTCTTATTATGCAATAAACTTTGGAGTGAAACAAGTGAAACAAGCAGACATGTAACTGAGTGGAAACTTCTGTCTAGATGAGAGATGACATGTGAAATTACTGTAGTTCTATTTTAAAATGTAGGCAGCTGGAAGGAGAAAGCTGCTCTTGTACAGGAAAAGCTTAAATTATATTGAAAAACTCTGTCTAGACATTGAGTGCTTATGCACAGAGCATGTCAAATGGCCACTGCTTTAATGGAGGGTCTGGGACAACAGTCATTTCAACAATCTTGCTCAACACACAACCCCGAGGAAAACTCCTGCCATGTTTCAATAGAAAACACAGTAGCAAAGGGGGAAAAGAGAATACATTTTAAATTGAGAGGTAAAGCACAGGATTTTTTTTAAGAAAATAGGAGTGGCAGAACTGGTTTAGAGGGTGTTATTACTTGAATTTTGCTCACCTGCCTTTAACTGTCACTGAAACTACCTTCTTCTCCTCTGTACCTGAGATTATGATCTTATGAAGGGTGGCTGCCAGTCCTGGCTAGGAGAGTCAGTCATTTAATTTTATCTGATAAAACATCATGAGGGGAGCTATTTTAATGCAATCAGATATAGGATGCACACACAGGACGTCAGAATTAATTCAGTAATTGTGGATGGCACACTGAGAATACAG
This sequence comes from Calyptomena viridis, assembly GCA_013390005.1. Classification (NCBI taxonomy): domain Eukaryota; kingdom Metazoa; phylum Chordata; class Aves; order Passeriformes; family Eurylaimidae; genus Calyptomena; species Calyptomena viridis. Next base: position 184,504 of record WEIV01028685.1, on the reverse strand, counting down.
ACTGAACACACCTCTGTACTCTGCAGCTTTATTTAGCTGCTTAAATTATCCAAGTATTTTTAACCTCTGGAAAATGAGAACAAGATCCAAAGCATAAAAGCAATTAAAAGGACAGGGATTAGTGTCATCTGCACTGCAGCAGATCCCAGCTAAAGGGAATGCTGTGAGGAGTGAACTGGGCAAAGCAGAGGCCTAGAATTTGTTCACTTACAAGCAAAACCATCCTCTTAAGCCTCCAAAGTCCCAGTGGACTGCAGTCATTTACTGACTAGAGCAGGTCTTTGCTGAGACTGACTGCAATGCCTGCAGGTCACCAAAGCTCTCCAGTTCTTCCCTTCACCTTAACTTTCCCTGTTTTGGGGCTTTCTTTAACTGAAAGGCAGAGCCACATTCAGGACAGCTGCTGCTCACTCCACCCTTCCAGCAATTCCTCTGTAATTCTAGTTTGAAAGCACTTTCCCTTCAATGTTCCTTGACTTCACCACTAACACAGGAGGAGGTTTGGTTTGTGCAGGTGTGAGTGTGTTCACAGCAAAACAACCCTTGGAATGCAGAGCTGCTCTGGCTCCTCTGAACAGTCCATCTGCTCAAGAGCCCTTGTTCCTCCCTGCATGGAGGGCTCCACGTCCTGCCACATTATTAGAAAAGAAACTAATTACATCTGGAAACAAACACCACAAAGTGAAAAAACAAAGGTTTTCAGGCAGCTTCAAGGTCACAGATACATCATACTATAAATGTGGCTGTATTTCTGTATCTCACTAATAGTTCTGGAGTTAAAGCTGGTGCTAATATTAAGTTAAAACCTGCTTGGATGTTCCAGATGGTTACTAATTTGATGACATAGCTTTTTCTCTTTGAGAAACTATGTACTTGCTTTTAGCAACTTCACTGCCTCCAGGAATATGATCTTTGAGGATTCATGTTCTTATACTATTTTTATAAGCTTATGTAGTAAGCAGATAATATGATAAGGATACAAGGAGTACTTCTTTATAATGTAAATTACTGGTTTTTCTGGCTAGACCTGACACAATAGGGAGCTTTTTAATTGTTCGAATATTTTAACTACCAATTGAAGTAGGAAAATAATCCCAGAATATGTTAACTTTTCAGAGTCATGTTTTCCTAATCTGAAGCTCATATATTGCAATTTACCTCTCACTTTTCCATCTTTGTATTTCTTCTCCTGCTCTAAATTACATTTGGCAGCTAAATATGACTTTTCCCCAAGGCCCCCTCTGACAGACCTGTACTGGACTGGACAATCCCCGAATCCACCGTCTGTCCCAGCAGATCGTACTGGTTCAGTCGAGACCCGTCTTCAGCCACAACCACTGACCTTGCTGGTTCCCGGGTCCACTCATACACAACCTCTGCTCTTGTGTAAGCATCTGATTTAAAAGAAACACACTGCATTTCAGCTTTGCATCTGCTGCTGCTTTATGGCTTTATCAGAACAATGTTTTGCAAAGTAATTTGAATATTAAAGTCTCTTTAATTCTGTGGAAACCCAAAACTAGCTTACTGGAATTTATCAGTGGGAAACAGAACTGATTTTACAGGTCTATCCATATGATGATTAGCTAAATATCTGCTGGAGGGCTGGATTAAGGCTGCTCCTCAATGGCATGAAAATATTTCTCTCTCTTCTGTAATTCCTACCTATGTAAATGTACCAGAAGCCAGAGTGAGCTGTGGAATTTAGAAGTATGCAAGTGTAAGTATATAAGGGCTCCAAACACTTTCCTAATTTTAACTATTCTCAAGAAAGATGAGCCGCAGACTTTCCAGTTTTTCATAGTGTGGTGAGACAGTAAATCCTCGAGTGGCTGCAGAACAGGCCCAGCAGCCATTGCCGAGGCCTAGGCCAGAGGGAGCTGAAATCACAATTACTCTTTTTTTTTTTGCTTAATTCTTATTTCTGATCAATCCTCACACTTATGGAAGTTTGGAACAAAACAAAAGAACTGTGGGGTCTCCAACCCTGAGCAGTCTGCCTTGTCACAGTGGTAATTCAGTAGCACCTACACAGGCTGTTGAGGGGATTTGTGCTGTTATTAATCTTATTTCAAGAACCAAGTTACATATAAATATTTTTAATCTTGGTCCCATGGTAAAATTCTTCTGTCATTTTGTGCAGTTTGGAGACTGGCAGCTCTCCCTCAGAGCAGTCAGGGTGGCCCTTAGCTGACTACATGGAGAATTACATCTCGTGTAATTCTTTACACCTTGGAGTATCCCAAGATGTGAATGGGAATGGATGTGTGGTCAGAACATACATCAAACTTGCACCCACCAAAGGCAGGTGGGAGACAAGTGGGACATCTTAGGGCATCCAAAATGACAGCAGAATCCTACCTACAAGATGAAATTTTCCCTTTTCTCAGCCTGGCAAGCAGGAAAGGAAAGGGAGGAATCTGATTCGCTTGACCTCATTTGTGAGTTAGCAATTTTATCTTATCAATGTGAGAGAGAACAGTTAGTAATTGAAGGGGTGGTGTTGGATGGAGTGCACTGGTAAATTAATTGCACGGCATCTGATTCTGCATTATTGAAGCTGAAAGGTGCTTTTATCCTCAGGCTTCACACTCCCCCAGCACTGTAACATACTTTGGAATATGTTTTTGGAATCAATGGTAAATGCAAATTTACACCTTAATAATTCTGACTTTAAAAATAATGGCCACATTAAACACACGAATTGACTTGCTAATCTAGTCACACAAAGGAAGAGTGGCAATATTAGTATTAATTTCGAGTATTTGTTCTGGGGTATCAGAGTAGCTCAGGAGAGAAAGGACTGATTTTCTGAGCTGCTGAGAACCACTGGATTGGATGGGATTGGGATTGGATTGGAGGGAAGGGAATACACTTATCAGTGCTGGAAGCAAGTCTGCCCTGCCCTGGACATGCCACACTCGGTGCCCTGTTCAGCTCCCAGTTGCAGGAGCAGCAGCGCAGCCTTTGCTCCCAGCACTGCTGGTCCCAGAGTGGCCGTGGTTTTAAACTGACAATCAGATCTGGGGGAAGAGCTGAGAGCATCTGCCTCTCTGATTTCGTTTGGCCAACATATGGCATTTTGTTGTTGCAGATTTTCTTTAGCGTTTGTCACATTGAATTTACACTGGAATAACCTCTGGCTTAAGCTGCTCTTTGGCAAATCACTTGAGCCTTGGGGCCGGGTCAAACGTTTCTGGGCAGGGCAGAGTCCCCAGGAGACCTGCAGCTCCTCGGGGGAGGCTTTTGGGATTCCAGCTCCAACAGGTGAGGAGTGCAGCACGTAAAACACTCGTGTCCAATTCAATCCAAAGCAAATGGAGCTGGGCAAACACTGCCTTGGGGAGCTACTAAGTGTAATATTGTAGTGTGCATTTAAAGCTTGGCTTTGGGGACAATTAAATGCATTTTTCGGTAAATTTTCCAGTCCATTAAGATAATTATAATTAATTGCTTTAGTTGTTGAACAGAAATGTCCCAAATGTATTTGAATGTGATTCTCACTTAAAATGTGGAAATTAAATGTAAGAACTGTTCTTTTCTATATATAAGTGAGTCCCATTTTCACATCTTGCCTGGGTCCAGCCAATTGTCCTACAGGAGATACTTCTATTTATATCAATAACTAAATATTGAGAGGAATATTCTCTACCTTGATAGTTATGACACATAATCTGTCCCCTCCAGGTCTAGCTTGAAGGACTGTTTTGGACAGTAAATTCTTCACGCAGTGTTTGCAGTAAAACCATGTTACAGAAGGAACTCCTCCCCGGGAGGATCCCAGATTAGGAGCTCGCCTGAATTTAGTAGGGGACTGCAAAGTTTCCCTGAAAACTCCTTGATTTTGTCTCGTGGTCCTTCCCAGCATTTGGAGTTAGTTGTTTTTCTAGGCTCCATTTAGGACAGCTGCCATGAGAGCCAGTTAGTGTTCAAAACAAAGAAGTAATGAAAAAGCTCCATAAAACATGACAGACCACAGCTCTGAGCTCAGAATGTAATTTATCACCTCTCAGTGTAAGAAATGGTTTTTCCATCAGAAATATCACTAATGTTTTGTGTTCCATTAAGAAAATTATGTACTTTTTTTTTAAGGATGAAAAAGAAATCAATTTAGAAACAAAAGATATGCAGATACACTTGCATGTCTATCTTGTTTTTACCTTGTGGACGTGTATGCAAATCTGTCTTATCTATCCCTTTTCATTAATAATTTCTACAAATCTTAGTCATTTAATTGAGGCAAAATGCTTAGTAATCTGGAAAGCAGTGCACTTTGTGAACCAGGAGTACATTAATCTGGGACACTGGGCCAGGAGGAACTCGATGTAGGAAAAGAATGGGAAATACTGTTCCTAGGTGAGGCTCTGGGTTTGGGGCTGTGACTCAGTGATGCACAGATGTGGTGATAGGTGTCTTACAAAATTCACTTTAGTAGTTCACATTTGTTCCAAAGCTGTTCATGGGCCAAGGCAATTCCTGCTGCCACCAGTCCTGACCTCCTGCCCTTCTGTTTGCCCTGCTCTGAGCTGCAGAAAGGCCTCCTCCCTCCCCTTCTCTTTCACAGGAGATTTGGAAACATTTCTTGGAAGTGCTGTAAGAAAATTTAACATTCAAGGAGTAAACTCTTCTCACTGACACTCCGTTGTATGAGCTTTGTGTTCCCCACATCTCATCTGTCAGCCCTTTAGAGCCAAGACATCAGTCCTGTCTCAGGGCAAGCACAGAGCCTTTCAGCCCAGAGTCAATTATCACCCCTGGGTACCAAGTGCAGAATGAATTGGGTGTTCTGTTTGTTGACTTCTAAAATTGATCAAGCCACTAAAAACCCATTATCAGTGAAATGACCCATTTCTGCAAGGAAAAAAGTAGCCATTGAGGAAGCAATTTGTACATGTATTAGTATTACATCTTCCATACATTTTATCTTCCTTGTTTGTGTTGAACCAAGCAGAGCAAATCAGCTCTGTTTTTTCGTTTGTTTTTTGGGGTTTTTTTACTTAAAAAGTTGAAGGAGGGATTATATTCAATTTTTAGAAGTACTATGTTCAGTGTCAGGTTGGTTACTATTCAAATTGAAGGTTTGGGGGAAATTCTCAGTGATTGCACTGATTTCAATTGCACTGTGTCCAATATGTTCTCTGATCCAGGACTGCATGTGCTGCAAGTGTAGTTGGAGATGTCTGAGATTTTTCACTTCCAGAAATGTTGCACAAGTGTAATATGGGTTTCTTATAATCCTGGAATGAATTTTGTTCTGAACATACCAAGGTAGCATATCAAGGCAGCAGAACTGTTTTCACCTGAACCAATTCAGTTATCCACGGTGTGTTTTACTTTAACACTAATTTTAGGCTAAAGCAACTATAAGATTAACAACATTTTCTATGTGACAAACTACTTTTCTACATGTTTAGAGCACTGTAATTTTCATTTTTTTGTGAATGTCCAGGTATGACATTGTAGGATATTTAAGGCACATAAAAGAGGTTCATTATATTAAATACAAATATATATACATATGAATAAAAATACAATCCTGACAAATACACAAGATTAAAACCTTGAGGTTTTCTCAGTTGCAAAATACTCTTTTAAAGGGGCCTAAAAAGGGAGAAACCTCAATTTAAAATAAACTTACAGCTTCCAAATTTCAAGGGGCAAGCATGTGCATCCATAGGAAAGTCTTCTAAATGCATTGGACATTCTGCTCTCACAGTCAATCTATAGTGGATTAATGAGCAAAAGGACACATTTGTTCTAGTTTCACAGAAAGAGCAAACAGATTTCTATTCAGACACATACAACAAGTACAGCATAATATCTGGGATGTGACTGATCAGTGGTTAGAACAGGGCTGGAGCTGGGGCTGGGGGTGCCCCCCTGCCCACACATGTGCCCCTGCCCACACATGTGCCCCCTGCCCACAGATGTGCCCCTGCCCACACATGTGCCCCCTGCCCACAGATGTGCCCCTGCCCACACATGTGCCCCCTGCCCACAGATGTGCCCCTGCCCACACATGTGCCCCCTGCCCACAGATGTGCCCCTGCCCACACATGTGCCCCCTGCCCACAGATGTGCCCCTGCCCACACATGTGCCCCCTGCCCACACATGTGCCCCTGCCCACATGGCATGGTGCCCACACACATCAGGGGCAGCAGCTCTGCTCCATGACCACAGACACTCAGTGTGAGGTTCAAGGCCACAGCAGCCTCAAGTGCTGCCCCACTGCCATTAATCGGCCACTCTGGCTGCTCAGACATTGCCTGGACTCACTTCATTGCTACCAACTTCAGTGCAAACGTGTTTCTCAAGGAAAGAGATTAACTAGAAACAGTCACATACCAAACATCAGCAATGAACAGTAATACCTGAATACCAGGCAGAAGATTGCACTAAAGCACTTGCAAAGGTGAGGAAATAGAAGTAGTTATGGTCAAAAAAAGAGTCCTATGTGAACAATGTGCTGCCAAGACAGTGTTCCTGTGGATGAAATCCCTAACAGCCAAGCATTTAGGAAGACAAGAACTGACCTAGACTTGGGTAACTACCTGCCAAGCAGGTTCTATTTAACCTAGGCAGTCTTGAAAGATGTTGCACAATAAATTGATTATCCCAAAAGTCTGAAGATCTTGTTTTCTCCAAATGCTTGTATTAATTTTAAAGACACCTTTAAAATTGTTAAAAGAAAACTCAGTGTTCACCTATGCACTAAGCTATCCACCTTGAGGTCAACAGAATCCCTTTATGCTTTGTTTGATTCTGTGGGTAATATAAAGAGGGGATGTGCAGCTCTGTGGAGACAACATACCATTTTTTATATTCCTTAATTTTTAGTCTTTTAATCCAGAATGTTCCCATGACTGCGTATCATCATTTCAAAAGGATTTATTTAACTCCTCTGACAACTGGATAGCTAAAGTTCTCTTATCCATGAAGAGAATAATTATTTCCAATGAGTGGTTCCAGCAAAAATTTTTTTCTCCTAACTTTACAAATGCTTTAATCAATTTTTTTCTTGTTATGAATGGAATAAGAAATGTCTATTTTTAGACTGTCATGCTTTGTATTCCCAAGCACATGAAATATTAAGAATGGGCAATGAATTCTGTGTGCATCTGTTAGTTCTTAGAATCTGTTTCCTGTAGGATCAAAAGATTACAGTCCCTTGTACACAATCTAGGGTACAGATTAAACTTTCAGGCTCTATTATACTTGCTGATGGAATCCTTGAAAGCAACACTAAATTAAGGTCCTCTGCAAAGGGATGGATTCCTAGTGCTGTAAGAATTTGGTAAAACCAAGCACTAAGACACATCCAGGGACTGTACATGGCAACTGGCTCAGGTTATCCATCATTCCATGGCCTTTGTGAAAATAATTGCTAAGCAAGAGTTAAATTATGCTCAATAAGGAACCTGTGCCCTGTCAGTAAATTCTGCTTGCCCAGGTGACAGTGCAGGTGAAGGGGCATTTCAGGGCTCACCTCATGGTGTACAGCAGAGTCCCGTCCTCTGTAATCCGTAACAGTTTGTTTGGCATCGTCATGTTATGAGCCACTGACTTCTTTCCATTGTGGAAAAAGGTATCAGGTGTCCAAATTTTGCTGGCCATTAAGTTATTTAACCGAAGAACAGTCATAGGTCCTTTGAATTTTAATCTCTCATCTTTCCAGCTCTGGCGGAAAAACACATCTATAGTGTATTCCTACATCAGTTCAGAGAAAAGGGGAACACTTAGGATGTCATGTTGCAACAAGAGAGCTTGAAAAGTATTCTTACTGTTGCCTAGAAGCAAGATGACTATTAATGAAATTAGTCATTATGGGAACACTTATCCTCTGTATTACTTACAATGTACCTGAAGGTGATTATTAAACAGTTACAATACCATTACTGTGTTCAACAGAATAAATGTTAGGAAGAATAGTATTTCAAAAGTTACACAAAAGTTTGAGATATAATAGAGTGGTAACGAAAGAATTCACCCTTTTCTCACCTGTCCTTCCCCTTGCACAGAAGTGTAATTGAAGTTGGGTGGCCAGGATGTGTGGCCACATAGGAGGGATGTCTTGGAATAAAAGAAACCTGGTGAGACAGGGCCCTACTAGAGCCTTTTGTTCCGAGTGTCTCATCAGCACACAGGTGTAATCAACCTGCAGAAAGTTCACAGGTCACTGCAATTCTGTGCTCTGATTGATGAGATGTCCCTTGGGCTGCAGAGAGCACAAGCTGAGGACAACTTTGGGCCAGGAGTTACAGCTTCATTACACAAGCACTGGGCCAGTGGGGAAGAGCAGCAGTGGTTCAGGGTACTGGGGAGAATCGGAATAACCAACACTCACTATGAAATGAAACAAGTATTTCTTATGAGAACAAAGTTCAGAGGGAGAGGGTAAAATTAAGAAAGAAATGTTGGAATATTATACATAAAATATAGGAGTATGTTGGGTGAAAATCTAAACAACTCCTATGGATGCAATATAGTATAGTGTTTTCCCAGGACAAAATCCCACTCTGACATGGGAGTTCAGTATGGGATTATCCTGTCCCTTCATGGCTATGAGGGTGTGATAAACATGAAAGGTAGTTACCCAATGGAGATGGCAAGTCCTGAAAAAGAGAAAACCTCTGGGTGGGAAGGCACACACAGCTATAAGGAAAGGAGCTGCCCCAATGAACGTGTTAGTAAAGAAACATTCTGAAGGAGGATCCAAAATCTCTCCATGGCAAATCCCTTAGATTTCCATTTTTCCTTTTAACAAACAGCAACACTTCACATGATATAAGGAATTGTGAGCTGTTTATTCCTTGTGCAACTACTAGCAAGAAGGAATGATGATGCTTAATAAGTGATGCTCAATAAGTGATGTTTATTGGTGATGTGTTTTTCCTTTTTAGGGCAGGAAATGCCTGCACAAATTTCTTGTTGACATGAAAATGTTGCAGATCCATTGGCTGTTGTTCCTTTGGGTTTGGTTGGATTGGTTTTTAAATTTAATTTTATTTTATTTACATGCCAGACCTGTGAATCCTTTTGGTGTATACTTCATTGTATTTCCATTTCTTTATCCCATGCTCAGTGAACTGCTGAGGCCTGAGTTTGTTCAGCTTCAGTGGCAGCAGTTGTGCACTTATAAACAATTACTCGCTCCAGAATTTTGCTTGGTCATGGCCTTAGGTCGAATTGTGAGCAAAATCTTGTCCCAGGTATGCAGCAGAGTAGGAGAGAAGGAGGTATAAAAGACAGTATCTGCCACTAAAATACTGGATTTCCTCCATGTTTTACTAGCACCAAAGAAAATTTCCTCCTACACACATGGAAAAGGTAAAAGACCAGAAGTGACATCAGCCATTCCCTTTTCTCTTTCGACTGCAAAGGAGGTGAGTGGGAGGTGGTGCAGGTTCAGAGAAGGGAGTCTGGTTCTTCACTTTACATGAACACAAGGTTCTTATGCTGGAAAAGAACAGGGAGTCTCAGAGATTTGATAAGGGACCTTAAAGCATAAGAGAAAATTCAATTAAAACGTAGCTGACAGGTCATGCTGGAGCAGACTGAGCCTTTCTCTATCTCAGGCCATTGCACCACACAGGATGAATTATCTGGACTGAGAAATCTCAGCTCCTCAGCTTTCAGTGCCCACTTTAGCATGTGCACCAATTCTCCTCAGATGAGACCTCAGCTGATGTTTAGGGCAGAGCCAGCAGATCTGTGTCGTGCAGGGGGGGCTCAGCCCAGGCACAGGGGGCTCTGCTCTGACCCACCCACTGCAGGGGCCTCTCTGCAAACACCTGAGTGGGCTCAGACTGGGAGCAGCTCCTCACAGGGACACTTCACTGCCTACTGTGCACGTAAAGAAGAGTTTCCTGCCTGCACTTGCAATAAATTATATGGTATTGAATGTTTCAAACACTTTGACTCAAATGTTCTCCACTGATCTAACATCTCTCTCTGGAGATTGTTTATTCACAGGGTAGACACTGCTCTACATGAGGTGCTGTCCAGGAAGGTGGTGAGACAGATAATCATTCCTGAAAAGCTTACAGTGCAGAAAAAGTGGGAATGAAGGTTTGCTAGGAAAAAAAATTCCATCTTTATGAAGAAGTTAATTTTAAAATGCTCCTTATTCCAAACAATATGCATCAAAAATTTCACAAAAATGAGTTGTGTGAGAATAATCAGATATCTGTCGATCAGTTGAATCCATCGTCAGAACATGACTGAAAACCTGCAAAGTTCTTCCAAAAAAAGATAATTTTATTTTAAAAATAAAATACTTTTCTCCTGTTAAACTTTATTCACAAGAACAAGCCAAGACATTCTCTTTATAGAATGACAGGTTATATCTATGCTGCTCTGAAAAGAGTGCACTGAGAGTGGGCAGAAAGACCAAGTCCTCCCTGGTATATTGGGCTCCTGTGCCTGGGAGTGCCTGGCTGGGCTCCTGCAGGCAGATGGTCTGGCTGTGCCCAGCTCACTGTGCTCTGCTGTCACAGCCCACGCTGGCAGCTGGAATAGCTCCTGCCAGCCCCTGCCAGCCCCTGCCAGCTCCTGCCAGCCCCCAGCCCTCAGTCCTGCCTCACAGGGTCCCACCAGAGCTGCCCGAGTGCCCAGGGCTGGGGCACCTCAGACCTGGTGTCTGCACTGGCACCAAGAGCCTTGTGCCACAGGGACTCTGGAACTGAGAAACTCTGGGTTCTGGGCAGCTCTTCGTTTTCTCTCCCTGCCTCTGATTTCACACTTAGTTCCTTAAGCAAAGATTTCACACGAGTAGGCTGCACACACATTCCTTTTTACGGGAGGTGAGGAGGAGTTTTACACGAAATACTTTTCTGTGAATTCTTTAGTTTTTGAAACATATGAACACCTGCCTCTGTGTTTCTTGGTCACACACTTTACTAAGATACTGATAAATCTTTGTCCTGTTTAACTGACTGAAAATCAGGAGCCAGTGTGATACAGGTCTTTAATTATTATTGAGATTTTTGTTGTAGGTAGTCATCCCTTATGCTACAGTAATTCAGGTACCAAGTTATACCTGAAGTCAATAATCCTTTTTTCAAATACACTTCTTCCTAATTCTGAAAGACAATTTTTAGCTTCTGCATTTTATTCTTCTATAAAACTCAAATCCCATATAAATACCAGTTTGTCCTAGGAATGTCAAATCAATCAGCTTTACCTTCTATTTAATAATCAAATCACCTGAAATTACAAAGTATAAGTAGGTGCTTTCTTTGTTCATCTCCCACAAGCATATATGACCAGCCCAATACTTTAAATTACCTTAATTTCTCTTTTATTCTATTCATTATCATTGTTTTGATAGTCAGAAACTTGTAATAACCTGGTGTTTAAGGTGTTTATAGTTTTAGTTCAAATTAAACAACTCACAATTTTGTAGTAAGAAATGGAACTTGTTTCCTTTCTTGTAATAGTTTTTCTTTTTTTTAACCTTTCTTTTGGTGAATGTGTTTAGCTTAATATAACCAGTTACAAGGCTGAACTGTTTCCATTTCTTCATTTAAATTAATGAGACATTGGTGGCTGCAGACCATGCTTTCCCTGTCAGTAGCAACCTACTTGTGCAGAACTCATTTATATGCAAAATTTTAAGTATCTTATTCATATTTCTACACAACTTTCAGTATTTCTTAAGACCAGGGCTCACAACATCTTCATTCACTTTTCTGAATTCCCCATCCCCTGTAGTTATCTAGCAATTTGATTTTAATATCCCTTCCATAAAGAAGTGACACTAATTCTCTCATTAATCTTCTCTTTCAGCAGCCAAGATCCAGGAAAGTCCCTTCCCATTGATCAGTAGGTTTTAACACAGAAATACAGGTCAGACAGTGCACGTTCACACCGAGGCACAAGTGCTAATTGCATTTTGAGATGATGATCTTTCTCGGCACATTGGATCAGTGAGGTGCCAGCACAGACCTGAGCAGGGACTGTCAGAAGAATAAGGATCCAAACCCTAATGCCTTCCAGAATACGTGATGCAGCAAATCCCGAGTCTGTTCAAAGCTGTTCCTGAAGTCACATTTCGGGCACCTCGGGCAGAGCCAGCAGGACTGGGAGCACCAAACCCACACAGGTCTGGGGACAAGGGCTTTAAGAAATTCCTGCCAGCCTTAAAAGGGGTAAAGAAGTCATTGCACACATCCTTCACCCTCCAAATTACAAAGACAAGAGAAAATGAGTGTGCAGAAAGAGAGGCTCTCACTTACCATGTCATGGTCTGACACGGGCCCGAAGCTGGTGACGAAGATGTCGGTCTTCACTTCGGTCACACGCTCTGGGGAGCAGCAAAGGGGCAGTGAGTGACCAGCCCAGGTACAGGAGAGGGAACCTCTGCCTCCCCTCCCCACACACACCAGTGCCTCTGATCAGCCAGTCTAAAATCGGTCTGCAATACAGTCCTGCCCATTTACTGCTTCTACGTGTGATTTCACACTCAGTGTTGTCAGCAGCAATTTTTTTGTTACAGTATTTCCACAGAACTTTTTGAAAAACAGGTTGTGATGCCACAGTACAGAAGCCACAGTTCCACTGCTGTGGAAATCTTTTCACTCTTTGACTGATGAATCTTCTTGTCTGACAATATAAACAGTGCTGAATATTGTACACAGCACTGCAGAGTCTCACTGGTTCCTGGGCAAGCTAAATAAGCTAATAATTAACCCTGGCCTTATCAGTTATGTGCTTTGTATTGAGAACACAGAAGAAAAATAGAGAAAGCATACATGATAGTGTAAAAAACATAAAGAGATTTAATTAGTGAGAAATGGCTGCAATACCCTTTACTGCAATAGCCAAAAGGGAGTTAAAATTTTTCTAAAGAAACATCAGCTAAAATGTTCTAGTGAAATTATCTGTGTAAACATTATCTGAAAGTGAGCTCTCCAGTTATAAATTTGTTCTACAGGCCTCCTTGATAGATGAGTATAAATAATAACTCAGAATTCTGTAACATGTACATAACACAGATTATATGTGTATCCTGTATCATTAAGTTGAATTTCTCTATGATTTCCAGGATATAAATTTGCTCCATGGCACAATGCCCTTGGCCACTTCAGAAGAAAACAGGGATTTTACTGGTCACAACTGCTGAGTCTGAGACACCTAAACTGGTGCTGATGTGCAGAAAGAGCCAAAAGTGCCTTGTGCAGGACCTGGGAATTGCCTGAGAACCACGGGAGCTTCACTGCCCCTCCCTCTCCTGTCCCTGCACACCCCCACAGGACCAGTCCCTGCTGAGCCTGCTGGTATTTCCTAGAGCACACACTCTGTTCAATATTCCCCCAGGGTGGCAAATCCAAATGCTGCTTTCATTTCAGTCCAGCTGCAGGGAGTGGCAGCAGCTGGAGGCACAAACCCAAGGGGAGCTGCCCCTCAGCAGGGCCATGGGGGGCTGGGACACATTTCAATTGAGGAAGGAGGGATATATTTCAGAAATAACTCTCACCTCTGTGAGACAGCAAAAATCAAGATATAACACCAGACCTGATTCTACTGTCAATCCAGGAATGCAGCAAATGACACATATTCTGTCAGTAAGTTAATGCAAAAATTAGGTGGTATCCAAAGTAATCTCCAGGACTCGTTGAAAAAAGTTAAAGGATGAAATTTCCAGTATATTATTCATAATCACAGGAAGTAAAATACTACAATGTGGCTGAGTTGCTAATATTACTTTCATTCTTTAGATCTGTGACTGAGGTGTGTATGAAGTACAGAGACTACTGGCAAAAGCACTGCATAGGTGAAATGTCCTCCTTGGGTGTCTTGTTTACAAGCTCTTCAATTGACTTAAAGAAATTTAAGTATTTTCTTGACATCTAATTGGCTCTGGACTTGAGAATTTAACCTTCTCTAGCTGAAACAAGCATCTGGTTGTTCAGAAATTACTTGGCTTGGAAGGAAAGTGTTCTGTCCTTCAGCCCATCACAAAAGCTCCAGGGGCTGTGGTCATGTCTGAAACAGGCAGCAGAAAAAGCAAAGGGACATTTCACAAGGTCCAGTAAAACACTCCTGAATCACCCTGAGACTGAGAAACATCTGGAAATCTATGAGCCTTTTCCATATGCAGAAGTGAATCCCAAACGACTCTTTCATCCCTCCCTCTCCTTTCCACTGGCATCACCAGGAGCCAGAAGATTCCAGAAGCTCTTCAGGCACAAAGGATGATCCTTGAGAGTCCCAGCTCTGAGTGAGACTCTTTGTAAGTTCAGCTCAGTGGTTTCCCTTGCACAGACACAGAATGTGCTCTTTGGATCATGTTGTGGTGTCCTGAATTCTGTCTTTGGGAGACATGTGGTCACACAAGAGAGGCTGAGGCTTAAGGAAATCCCAACAAAATGGAAATGAAGAGTTTGGCACTAAGAAGGAGTATTTCTGAGGGAGTGGAAAAATAAGTGAAGCTTTTTATTTCTTTATAACACTGAAAATAATTTAAGTGATGTACATAATAACTAATAATAGGAAATTCAGATTGTGAACTCAAAATAGATTATCTTCACACTGATTACACTTTTGCAGTGCACCTAATCCCAGGTCTCTAAATGCAGATAAAACCAGTGTACACACCATCAATTTAGTTCTTTTTTTCTTTGATGTGTACCTCATTTCAAGAGCAATGAGAAAAAGTGTGCACCAACACACAGAAAAAGATCAGCCCCTCCAAAGCCATATGGAAGTTTTGAAATTTTTGTTTACTGTTTTACTAATTGGATGATTCAACTGTGCTTCGTTAAGAGCTTCAGAAGTTGTGAGTCACTCCTGCACAGGACTTGTGTTTACTCATACAGTTGGGGTGTATATTTAGAATCAAGGTTACCCAGGATCAATTTGCAGCCTGATTACCATGGGAAGCCTTAAATTGTGCCTCAAATGCTCAGAATGATTTTTCAGGAACCTCAGATCCTGAGCTACACTCCAAACGTTCACAGTGTCCCTGAGACCTCGAGAAAAGCTGTCACTGCCCAGAACCAGCTCAGGTCAGAGGTGACAGCACTGCTGGACAAAACTGCTCTGAAGGGCCAGTCTGGACTGTGATCCCACCCAGGGCCACGACTGGGTGAGGTGGGAACATCTGTGGAACGTGGAACAGAGCCAGTCAAAAACCCAAGGAAATCCTTCAGCACTTCCTGCTTTTACTGTGGGGCAACCACGGGGTGCAGGGAGTTACTGATCAGCAAAATAGCAACTGAGACCCAGAGTCTGGAACACAGAGAGTCTGGAACAGAAACTCTGGAACACAGAGAGTCTGGAACACAGAGAGTCTGGAACACAGAGAGACTGGAACACAGAGAGTCTGGAACACAGAAACTGGGGAACACAGAAACTGGGGAACACAGAGAGACTGGAACAGAAACTCTGGAACACAGAGAGTCTGGAACACAGAAACTCTGGAACACATAAACTCTGGAACACAGAGAGTCTGGAACACAGACACCCTGGAACACACTCTGGAACACACTCTGGAACACAGAGAGTGGGGAACACAACACATTGGGGAACACAACACACTGTGGAACCCAGACAATGGGGAACACAGACACTGTGGAACACATACACCCTGGAACACAGTCTGGAACACACTCTGGAACACAGACACTGTGGAACACAGACACTGGGGAACACAGACACCCTGGAACACACTGGGGAACACAGACACTGTGGAACACAGACACTGGGGAACACAGACACCCTGGAACACACTGTGGAACACAGACACCCTGGAACACAGACACTGTGGAACACAGACACTGGGGAATACAACACACTGTGGAACACAGACACTGTGGAACACAGACAGTGGGGAACACAGACACCCTGGAACACACTGGGGAACACAGACACCCTGGGGTGACTCCCCTGCACAGCTGTGACAGTGAACACCAACCACTGCAGTTTCCAAACCCTGGCCATTGCTAATGCTCCACCAACGTCAACTCTCCAAATTAGGAACAATAAATATTTTGATTTAAACTCCCAGGGATCTCATTATTGCTCCAATTGTGATCGGATTACAAATTGAGAACAAAATGAGAAATACAGATTTATTTGAACAGCAGGAATAAGCCTATTTCTCATAAGAGACTATACATTGACTGTTTCCCTTTATAACCTGCTGGTATTTGAGCACAAGGCTTATTTGAATTGCATGTTTTGGTGGTTTAAATTAACTCCATCTTCTTGGTAATAAATTTGTTCCTCCTGCACGTCTTGTTTAATTTGTGCTATAATTATTAATAAGGAGGAGACTTTTCCTATAGTTTTTACATAGTTCAGTGCAGCATCTAATCCTTCTTTATTTACAGAATGATGTGTAGGGGTGAGGTATGGGCCTGTCTTTTCATTTAGAGTAGAATCATTTAGGTTTAACTTTCTTTTATTACACATACAGAACAAAGCCATATTTTCCCTAAATTTTGTGTTAGCTCACATATGTTAAAATCCAACAATTTCCAGTGGGACCTCAATAACCAAGAGGTAAGTTTATCATGTTTACAGATAATGTTCTCATAAAACTGAATTTTAAAGCCTAATTAACATAATAATACTGTGAGGTTTAGTTTCCCATCCTTTCCACTCTGTGGAAGTGATGAATTGCCCGGGATTGACCAACATTCCACTTAAGGACAGTCACACTCAATTTTGCTAAACATCACACAGGAGTGATCAACAAATACCCTTTACTGACAGCATAAAGTGAGTATCATTCTGTTCAATACTGAAGTAATGTTGATAGTCTGCTTGGGATGATCTACTGGGGATTCAACCCAATCATAAAAGCAATTTATTCAGGAAGATTCTAGCCTGTCAAATCAAACCCACTCTTGCTCTTCTTAGTTCTGTATTAACCTTTCTACTACAAAATCCCTCTCAAACCACATTTACAATTATTCTAATTTAAAAGGTCACAGACCATGTGATATCCTGTAGCTTCAGGGAGGGGAGATGAGATGCAAAGAAAATCTGTAGCTGCACCTGATTTTGTGTTAATGAATCCCAGCCCCAGATCCAACATCCCTGTGCAGTTCCCTCTCTGCCCTGGGGCAGCCCAGGGACTCCCCCTTTGCCCCAGAATGAAAGGGAAAGGAATATCCCTTTATATCTGAAGAACTTATTTTTCCCACCATTTTTCATTGCTTTTCAATTCTTTTACCTCCCACTCCAGACAAAGTGCTTTACTGTTTTACCTCACCAAACATTAAGGTGATTTTTCCTCCTTATTTCACTCCTTCCCAGCATGATTTGATCCTTTCTTATTTTCAGGACTGTATATTTGAATAGAGATTTATTTTTAGCCTGTTTCTGATCACCTCTAGTTCAAGGGTCCAGAGAATTCCCACAGAAAATCCTAGTTACCTCACTGACTTCACTGTTTGTTTTTCCCTTAATGTCTAACATGATTTCCTCTTTTTCAGCTCCAATATGTTACTCTTTGCAATTCCCCCTCCTTGCTTTTTGGAACTGATTATCCTCCCATAGAGTTAATAGATGTCCTCTAGTGTGACTCACAACATTTTTACACTAATTTTGAAAGTTCTATTTTCCGTGCATAAATAACTAAATGTAACTATTTCCAGGTTTAGGGATGAGTTAACAGATGCTATTTGCTAGCAATGTCTGACTAAGTGACTGTGCCCACATATGAAGGGAACAACTAAACAACATAATTTATATCAATAGTTATTGATAAGAGGTGCAAATGTGCCAATACATAAGATAGTGCTGCATGTTTCTTTAAAAAAAAGAATCAGATTAATTTTAGCAGCAATGCCATTTTTTGAATAACAAGCACATTCAATCAGATTCTTCCCTATAGGTCACTAACTCCATTTTTTAATATTCTGGTTAATGAGAAATAATTCTTTCTTTGTTAAACAGGAAAATGCTTGGAGCTGCTCCCTTCATTTCAGATATGGCTTTAGTGAGTTATCTGAGGAATAATAACTTTCATTCCCATACTCCTTATGGAGCACATGTGATTTTTAGTTTTTCTTTTGAAGTAATATCTCGAAAGAAGAGCTAAAAAAAAGGAAAGGGAGGAGTTAATTTTCATCTAGCACTGACTCCATGGATGCTGAAAGTGGATCCAAAATTCAGCAGCACCTCTACATTTTCCATTATCTTAATTACCTTTTAATGTGGCTTTCCCATGAATATATAGTGTAACTCCTGCAATGAATCTTTGTACTGAGATCTCTCAGAAGGTTGTTCTTCACTCCCAGGTGGTGCTTCCTGGGCCTCACCAGAATATTTCTCTGTTCACCACATTAACCAGGTTTTCAAACGTGGGATAGAGAAATATCAGTGTTCATTTCAAAAAGGAGGAAATTATTCCTCCAAGTGAATAGAGCCAAGATCAACATCAAACCCCCTCCACAACTCATTTGTCAGTAAAAAAAAGGTACCTTTTTGTCCCTGAATTCTCCCTGCACACACATAATCCCAGGAAGGAGGAAGAAATAAACTTACTGAAGAAATTCTCTCATCTGCCTTTCATCCCACAGGTGAGAAAGAGAGAAGCTGCTTCTCTTTGTGCCTCTGTTCCTGCACACAGCTGTGCCTCGGAAGGGGGACAGATGTGAGACAGATGTGCCCTGCAGAAGGGGGACCTGCAATGTCCCTGTCTGTAAGGGACAGTAACCACACCTTGTCCTACCTCAGCCACCGTGTCCCAGAAGTGGAGAAAGGACAGAATGAACAGGTAAGTGAAGAGTGGAGCAGTGCCCTTGGTGTTACACAGGTTTACATTGTCCCTAACAACTTAAAACTTACCAACATAACACATGTACAGGAGGGTCTCTGAAATCCTCTGACAGCAACATCACAGCTAACATGGAATGTAGCACTTTTACACTTAATTCTAGATCTAATCTAAAAATGCTGTTACATTGGTAGATTTCTTAACCTTCTCTTCAAAGTAGGTAAAAACCGTGTTCTGATTGAAATAGTCAATAAGAAACCATCACTGATGTTGGGAAGAAAAACGAAAGCACTGCTTTTTCCCATTTTAATATTTCCAGTAACAGGTCATGCTATAATCAAAGGCTGATTAAACTTCCAACTCCAAAACCCATGCTACATTTGACATATAGATTCAGATTTCTAACTGCATATTTTCCTGTATATTTCAGAATACACTTCCCCATTATACCAAGTGTCTAAATCAACTGTCAAAACTAAGTCATCCCGAGGTGCTTTGCTCATATTTAGACACCTCAGCAAGAAGAGTTTGAAGACCTGAATTTCCACATTCTTGAGCAAACCCTTTGTTACTGGTACCAGGACTGAAAACATCTGCCTAGATGTTTGTCCCTGGTTTTTGAAATCTATAATTTATATCTCTTGAATAACCATTATTCAAGAGCCAAAAGAATAAATCTACTTCTTCTCATATTTGATTTCAAACATTAATTTACTTCCCACAGTAAATTATCAGATGTGGGATTTTTTTTAAAAGCCATGGTACTCTCAGTTCTAGGGACCAAAGATGACAAACATAACAGATAAATCAACTGACACTTGAAAGTCTGGTGTTCTGTGCAGCAGGAAAATTGGGATATTTCAGGTTCCTGGTTACAGACAGGAATAGGCAACACAATTCAACAACAGGGTTGCAAAGATTATCCAAATTTCTCTAACTCTCAGAGAAACCACTCCAATCCTTCCTTCCCCACATTCCCCTTCCCCACTCAGTTCTGCCTTTTACAGACCCTCAGGCAAATGACCTTCGTGCAGAGACTCCTTTCCCTCTGCAGGAACAGGGACATTAAAGAGCCTTTCTGTCAGGAGGGGACTGGAACTGACCCTTCCCGAGGGTCCCTCACCTGGGCAGTCTGGGTTCAGAACAGTCTGTGTTCATGACCACACACACATGAGTTGACACTGATGTGCTCAGTTCTCTGAATTACAATCCAAAGAGTGAGGAAATCCTTTCTCTGTATCTCCTTTAGTTTGCTCTTCTCAAATCTGTTAAACAAATCCCATAACTACAGAACTCAGGTGAGGAATCCTCATCTGCTCACAGCTGTAGACATGTACCAGACTCTACACACTTCAGAGAGTTCCATTTATTTATTGCTTTCTCTGCCTTGTTTCCTGTGATGCAGTGGCTGAGTAGAGATACAGAAATGTACAGTTCCCTTAATCCAACACCAAGGAGCATTTCCCTCCACACTGGGCCAAGGGTTTACAAAAAAGCAGGCAGAAGTACTGGTAGATAAAAGTGAAAAGTGATTCTTATTTTGTTGTGTACTCCCTGAAAATGCACACGAGGATTTACAGACCAGCACGTTTTTAAAAGTGTTAATTAATACTTTATAAACAGAATTTTATCTTTAGCCATTCCTCAAAGTCAGCGAAGCCAAATTATGGAAGAGCTTGGCTCACAATTCAAGAACCATTGCAAGATGGGGCCTAAAACCAGGGAATAAACTTACACTTAATTACCTTCCATTTAATCCACAAGAGATGGTCTAAGAATTAATGCAATACCCTGTTCTTATACTGCAGTTCCTCTGAGAGAGATCACAAGAAAACAGTTTGAACTATACTTTGTGGGGTGGGTTCCTTTATTTTATTTTACCTGAAGAGTCCAAAATTAAAAAAAGAACATCCAAAAGAAGAAAAGACAACCTTTCCATGAACTGGAAAGAACAGATTTTGCCTGTTTGTTTAGAACCTCCATCTTTGTGAGCAATAAGCTTTTAAGACCCAGTTTTGGGACTGTGTCACAGAACAAATCAAAGGCTTTGTAACAGGGTTTTATAAACATGTAATTGCTATGTGGGTTTAGGCCTTGGGATGGATTCAGCACCAAAAGCAGCAGCAGAAAGACATTTTTACTAAGCTGTGAAGAAAAAATGTTACAGAAACAAAGCCTAAGTAGAAAAAAAATTAACAAACTTCTTGAGACTTTTATGATTAAGGCATCTCAATGCTTTTGCTTTTAAACCCAAATGTTCTTATGAAGATAGCCATAGACAGATATGCTATTTAGGCCTGGTTCATAAACTTGTCATTTGTGAGGTCACAGGTCATATTTTACTATCTTTTATTATTCAAACATTTAAAGTTTTAATACCCATTCAGAGATCTTCTTGAATTGTGAATAATTTTCTTATTCTTTTGGGTATATGTGTGAGAAAACAGAGAATGTGAAAGACAGGGAAGGAATGGCTTTTCTGGAAAAATTAGTATTATAAATTGGCATTATTTTCTGCATATAATGAACAGAATTAAAACAAGTCTATCCTGGGAAAGTAACACCGTTTTCACTGGGTTTTATCTAACAGGTCACTTGAGAAGCACAAGGGAACATAAAGGGGACACAAAGGGGACACAAAGGGGACCCAAAGGAGACCCAAAGGGGACCCAAAGGGGACCAAAGGGGACCCAAAGGGGACCAAAGGGGCCCAAAGGGGACACAAAGGGGACCCAAAGAGGACCAAAGGGGACCCAAAGGGGACACAAAGAGGACCCAAAGGAGACCCAAAGGGGACACAAAGGGGACCCAAAGGGAACACAAAGGGGACCCAAAGAGGACCAAAGAGGACCAAAGGGACCCAAAGGGGACCAAAGGGGACCCAAAGGAGACCCAAAGGGGACACAAAGGGGACACAAAGGGGACACAAAGGAGACCCAAAGGGGACACAAAGGGGACCCAAAGGGGACCCAAAGAGGACCAAAGGGGCCCAAAGGGGCCCAAACACACCTCCCAGGCCGGGGCGCAGGCGGTTGTCGTACCCGTCCAGCAGGCGGTCGAGGATGCGGGTGAACACGGTCGTGTTGTCCTTCAGCTCATCCTGGGATGAGGTTTGTCCGTAGCTGGAACACAACAGGTACCAGTGACAAACAGGAACCCACCCACAACCTCAGCAAGCACTCGAAATCCATTTCATCTCACTTCTCCTGCCCTGGTCACACACCCCCTCCATGCAGTTCAGGGTTCCCACAGTGCCCCTCCAGAAATGGTGAGCAAAGACAGAGTGAGTTCCTTCATGTTGATGTGTATTTGTGCTCCTCAGGAAAGGCTCATTTGTCAGCAAATATAATGTGTTTAATTCATCCTAGTTATAAAGGGTTTGCATACAAAGGAAGAGTAATTCAGAACACTGCCAAGTACTGAAAATAAGTGCAAAAAATAACAGATATCTCCTTTTTGAATATAGAAATAGATCAAGTGAGTGTGCATTTTTATAGATTGATATACAGTTTTGCTTTATTTTATTTCTCATTCTCCTTTAGCAGCTAGATTTGGAGGAATATCTCCATCTCTCTTACGAACGTGTAACAAAATGCATAAAATAATGTGTTGATATGAAGATCTCTCATGTCTATAAAGCTTCACTTACAGATCCCTAATGTATATCCCTAACTCAGCCAAAAGTCCTGCAATTTTACTTGGAGAAGGATAAAATTAAAGCTCTTTGAACTCGGCTACAAAAATCTTACTCCCATCAATACAAATGAGAAGGAGATCCTTGGGCTCAGTGGTTCCTGGGTGGTACCTGCCACCAGAACCCACCTTTTCTGAAACGTGGGACTTTCCCTGGGCCCTGTCCCAGGTGATTCCCTCACTCACAGATCCACTGTGTCCAAGCCCAACCACTTCTCCCTCAGTGCTGGGAGGGCTCCCCCACAAACCCAGCTGTTCCAGATGTGCTGTGACAGAGCAGTGACAAAGGGGACAGGGCTGGGACAGAGGTGCCTGTCCTGCCCTTCCTGCTCCAACTCACACACCCGGGGCACAAGGTGTGAGGGAGAGGAGCTGCTCCTGCCCAAACCCCTGCCAGAGGCTCTGGAAGCTCCTCAGTCCCACATTTATTGCACTTGTACCAAACACAGGGAGAAGGAGGGAGGATCCCCTGAATCCAGACACTCTGGAAATGCTTCCAGGTTTATTTTGAGCTCAGGTTTGAATATGTAACACTACAAATTTAAATTCATTTCACGACTGACACCCATACAAATTTTACTAATTTTGGGTTTATTTCCATAGGGTGTGACTGTAGAGAGCAGTGCTCAAGGGCTTTTTAATGTATATACATCACTTTTTCTAATGAAGACAAAAAGCTTTAACAGTATTAAAAAATACCACAAATTTCCTCTGGCCACGTCATACAATTTCACTTCATAACAAAATAGGTTGGTTTATGATTATTTTTCATACCTACAGTTGAACTTTAAGTCACAGACATACTTTTTCTTATGTTTCCTGTATGTTACCAAATAACAAGGTCTCCTGCTACCTCCAGTGAGCATTATCTGTCAAAGGACCTTTCCTCACACACCTTCTGTAGAACCACAACACGGGGCTTTTTGTTGGATTACATTTTTATTGCCACTCATGTGGAAAAGCAGCTGCTGCACATCCAGATCTCAAGGAGAGCAGAAGGTCACGGGGACTGAGGGAGATGTGAGAGGTCAGTGAGGGTGTGAGGAGGGAGGGCTGGGGGCTCCCACGCTGGGAGCACATTTGTTCCCTGTCCTTACCTGTTCCTGCCACCATTTTAGCAAAGGTAAAAAGCACAGTTAGGCTGGGCTTAACTGACATATGGTCACAACAGGAAGGTTCTGAACATTAGTGCACATATGGAGTACAGTGGAACCCCAGAGGGATTGTGGTTTTTCATTCAAAACACACACACTAAAATAGTCCTAATGCTGGGGGGGTTGGTGGTAAATGACATGGGAAAATTGTCTTCCTGTATCACAGACACTTCATCTCATCCATCCACTGTTTTTTTATCACAAAGCATTAACAGCATTCCAGAAGGAAAGGCAAGGGAACTTACTATGGCACAACGGCTTTAAAAACAGATATATTTCATGTAAAGTATGTACATTTTGAGGAAAATTGACTGTATGCAATTGTGCTTTCACACTAAACCCAGTGTAACGAAAAGCTGTGCACTGACTCCATCTACAGGTCACTGTGCTACTGACACGCGTGAATTTCCAACAGGGCCCCAGTGCCTCCTCATTCTCACGTTAAAACCGCGTCCACCAGAGAGGAATAAACACATGGACACAGAACAGCTGCACATACAGAGATCACAAACACGGTTTCACAAAATTCTCTGGGCAGATCAGATAAAGTACTTCCTGAGTACCTCAAATCTCACCTTAATATATTATAAAAATAAAGTTATTGTTTCTCAACCATCATATTTATTCAATAAAGCAACTCTGACATGAATCACCCTTTTCTTCTTTCTAAGAGGAAATGTTTGTGCAGATGAGCCTTTGCCCTTTGCCCACTCCACTCTAAAATCTTCAGGGTAGTCAGAAAATTAGTTTCTCTAGAATTATGAATGCACCAGGAGACACTATGGAGATCAAGGCACAAATAGATCTTCTAGGGATCACTGTTGACAATACAAAAATTCTACTGCTTTTTGGTTGTTAGGTAACATCATTCACAGGACATTAATAATTTTAAAATACAGAAATACATCTGAGAGTCTTAAACACCTTCACTAAATTTTAAATTGCAGAGAGTACTTCCAGCATTCTCCAAACTGCTTTAGAGTCTTCAGTTAACCTACCAGTGGTTTGATGAGGTGTTGTATGATTACAAATTGTTCCTAATACTAATGCTATTTTTAATTATGATTTCGACAAATAAGCCACAAACATTGAGTCCAGAATGATCTTTCAAACATAACTGCCATGGGCTTTGAGTTTACAAATGCTTCATCCAAGCAGTCTCCCTTCACCAGGGAGATCTACTTCAGATTTTCAATACAGCTGCTAAGTGAGGACACAATCCTGACCAACAAAGAAGTTAAGTTTTGCCTCTGCTTGCAGTGACAAGAAAGTTACTCAATGGGTGGGCTTAAATGAGATGAAAAAGCCCCTGATTATAGTTTTTTCCCCTCTAAAGAAACTTGTATTTCAACTGATCATTATATAAGAGTAGAAAAGATTGCACAGGTGTTTAAGAGGTAGTTTAGTTTCAGTTTGTTGCAGAAAGCTTTTGCTTTATTTTCTTCACCATACTGAGGGAAGAAAAAAGTTGTCATGCAAACAAATTGTAGTTTTCTTTCAGACTTCTCTTAGATTTAGCTGGGATTTGAATGGGGATTAACTTCCCCCAATACACTTAATGGTAGTGCAGCCCATGCAGTATTTGTCTTATGCTGCTGTATTAAATTAAAGGTTCCTAAAATGTGTTGGTGCATTAAAAAATATCTCCCCACCTTCTCTCAGTCAGTGCCTGCAGAAGGAGGCTCCAGGCCCAGAGACAGTCACAAAGCACCAGGAATCTCTTCATGGTGGACTCTGCAAGTAAAAGGAAAATAACCATCAACACCCCCTACATTAAAGCAGGTACTGCGCAAAAAATGTCTGATTTGGGGAACTTGTGCAGAATAATTTGATGTCAGCAATGACCTCACAACAGTGCAGCTCGTGTCTTTCAGAACAAGGCACAGGGCCTTGGCTCTTGGGCTGTTTATCCCTTCCTTTTAGACCCAGAGGCTTAGGGTGGGATTTACTTGGCAGTGTCTGTTCTTTTTGCATTATTCTTGAGCTGTAACAAAACCAACCACGAGTTAATGCTGCTGTCCCCAACTCTGGTAATTCTTATTCACTTTCCTCCTGTGTTAAAAACGTGACAAGGCTCCTCCACAGCATTTCCACATAACCAAGTGTAATTTGCTGTTGTTGAAGCAGCCTGAGCCTTTCCAAAGCCCCTGGGAGGTGTCAGGGTGTGGAAGGGACTGAGGGAGCAGCACTTTCCCCACGGCCACTCTCTGCTTTCTTGGGATGGCAGCAACTTTCTTCTCCACACACAATTCTCCTCTTCCCTGAAATACCAGCATCAGAAAAGGACTAAAATGATCAGATGCTAACTCTGTGATCTGCTGCTCCACAGGCACAGTAATATTTTTGTTGGGCTAAGGGGAACAATTCATAATGGAACCATGTGCTGACAACCTACACACGATCTCCTAAATCTCTCCCAGTCTCTGGATGCTGCTAGGAAATGTTTTCACATTAGCAGCCTTCTCTTCCTCTACAAATGCCTCCTGTCCTCTCTCCAGATTTCACTGAGTTACTCTCAGTTTACCTTTGAGTGAAAGTAACACACTCAGAAAGTTTCTTTTGCTTTCTACTAAACTGTAAAATAAAAAGTTAGCTGGTATTTGTGGAATCAGTGTTCCACATTCAAGTGATTGCCATGGGGATGTTGCAAATCCCTTTACATACCAATATAATGTGTGCTGGGATCCAGTCGATTTTTAGGATTCATTACATTAAATAAGGGCAGGAAAATACGAAGCCTGTATTTTCCCCCAATAGTGAATTGGAGGATTTTTACATGCCTGAGGAAATGAAGCACTGCACACAGAAATGTTGTTGTACCTTTAAATAAAGCTACCCCAATTCACTGCACACTCTGAGGGACAATTTAAATCAATAAAATACAATTACAAAGCGGTATGTAAGCAATGAGCTCTAATTAATGCGTTTATAGCCAAATGATCGGCAGATAAGCACTGAATGGGGCTGAGCTAATCTGGCCGGACAGGAGGGAGAGGGATGTGGCAGGAAAACCTGCATCTGAACTTGCCCTTACAAAGGGAAGGGCAGCATCTGTGGCTTCAAAAAATCGCCTTCTCCCGGTCCTGCCAACTTCTCCCTTTGCAAAAGGCTCCTTGGGATGAAGAACAGAAAGTGAATTATTCTGAACTATCTTGATCTGTTGAGCTCCACACGCGCCCCCCTCCTCCCACCACCACCCCCTGCTTCAGTAAACCCATCCGGCGCTATAGACCCCGGAGAAGGAAAGTTTCTTGCCGCTGGAAAAAGCAGATGTGAACACTTTGCGGAGCGTTAAAGCAGCAGCCCCCGTGTCCCCGGCCTCCCCAGCCCGCACCGCCCCAGGAAGCAGCGCCGGGTCTCCCGTTCCAAATGGGAGCAGGAGCCGCGCTCTGGGGAGCGCTTCAGCAGCGCCCACTGGAAATAAAAAAAATTAAACAAAAAATGGGGGGAGAAATTAAAAACAAAAACCTTGCAAAAAAGGGCATTTTGATGCATTTTTGACTCACGGTGAGAGATGTGCCCGTCTTTGAGGAGCAAATCAAGACTTGTTTTCCTCCCGGCATTTCCCAACTTCGCATCCCCCTGCCCGGAGCAGCCACCCCTCCCACCGCGCCCGCGGGAGGGAAAAACCCAACCCGAACCTGCTGCGAGGGAGGACGGAGATCAGTCCGCGCTAAAAAATGAATAAAAGAGATGACAATGCCCATCGATCGCTGCGGATTTTCAAGCCGGAGGGAGAGGGAAAAAATTCCCCCCGCCCCGGCGGTACCTGCGGAGAGCGGGGCGAGGAGCCGCCTGCGCGCCCGCCCGCGGTGCGGGAGCGTGTGCGTGTCCGTGTGTGCCCGTGTGCGTGTCCGGGTGTGCCCCTGTCCGTGTCCGTGGGGCGANGCTGCCCGCGCTGCCCGCCCGCCGGCGCGGAGGATGCGCCGCTCCCGCTCCGCCGCTCACTCCGCCTCGGCCATCGCTGCTCCGCTCCTCCGGCTTTAGCACCCAAATTTCTCTTCCCGATATTCCGACCGCCGCTATACAACAAAAGCTTTCTCTTTACCAAGACAGTAGTAATACGTCCCAGGGTAAACCGGATGTGAAATAGGCTGTGACTTCATGCCAGAGAGATTTTATTTTAGAAAGGAAGGTGGTACCAAGCTCTCATCTAGAGACCAATCCGCCCATTTTTTATATGCAGCACAATTTAACTTCCAGTGCTCTCGCCCTAATCCCTTTCTCTCTGGCTGCAGACTCAAATCCTTCTACAATCTGCAGCATTATTATTATTGGGGGGGCGGCTGAGCGGCCGGGGGAGGCTGCGCTGAGCATCTTTAGACACTTGCAGTTTACAAAACAGTCTATTTTAAGGGTCGTACATTAAAAATATAACTGATCTGCGTTAGCTTTCAACCTTTGATCGAATATTTAGTCGCGACATAAATATGAATGAAGGCTGCCCGGGGTGTAGAGGATGCGGCACTGCGTGCTGTGCCTATAGACCGCAGGTACCTATAGGGAGCTGGCGGCAGCCCATGGATTTAGGCAGACGGGGACAGGGATGCTGTGCAATACTAATTAAACGCAGGTAACACATTTTGGGCGAGACCCGCGGATGAGCTCCAGGATCGGTGGCTCTCCCACACTTGACACGTCTGGAGGAGGCAGGGGCCACGTTTGGCCGCCGCCGAGGGCAGCGCTGGGGGGCTGCGACCGCCGGGGAGCCCCGTCCGTGCCGGGGGGCTCAGCTCTGCCCCGGGAGC
>WEIV01028685.1:124952-156083 GCA_013390005.1 Calyptomena viridis | reverse complement strand
GCACTGGGTCCCTGCCCGCACTGGGTGGGTCCCTGCCTGCACTGGGTCCCTGCCCGCACTGGGTCCCTGCCTGCACTGGGTCCCTGCCCGCACAGGGTCCCTGCCCGCACAGCGCTCCCCTGCCCGCACTGGGTCCCTGCCCGCACAGGGTCCCTGCCCGCACTGGGTCCCTGCCCGCACTGGGTGGGTCCCTGCCCTTGGCTCACACCGGGCCTTCTGCCCCCCCTGCTCCGGGCAGGCGCTGCCTGCTCGGCTGCCCTGGCTCTGCTTCAAGGGAAAACCAAGTCCATCGTCAACAGTTCCTCATAAAGCACCACCAGCATCCTCGGGGTGAAAATATCCCTTATATCGTGTGCACCTACTGGATGTCACACACTGCCTACTTTCCCTCTCTCCTCTCAATGCCATCACCGATTCAGTTTCTGCTCCCTCCTGTGATGCTGCTCCAAGAGAAGTCAAAATCCATATATCTTGTCAGAGATAACCTGAATTAATATCTTATGTTACAGTTAAGCTATCTGTTGCAAGCTTTATCCAGCTTTTTAAATCAAATATTGCACGTTCTGTGCGTCCTCATGAAATGCATGATCTGTTTGTCTCTGTAGCAGCACGAGAAGGATTTGATTTGACCCGAGAAACCAATGACATTCATAGCTAAGGCTGGCAATAACTTCCAAGGTGGCAGTCGTTTTGGATAAGTGCCTGACACAGCAGTCCAAACATTGCAATGATTTCCCTAAGCACAAGGAAAATAGACATTTTGTTTATCAAATCTCCCTAGTGCACCAAGTTCACCCAGTCATTGTGATCAGCATTGAACAGCCACAGGTTATTTTAAAGACTTGCAAAGGACTTTTTGCGTAGTTTCCTGACATTTCTAATGTAGCTCAGCTCATTTCCATTCCAGGCTGTTAGCAGCACACACAAAGTAGGGAACAGAAAAACCTTCCCAAGGAAATAAAAAGTAGTGACTTTTCCAATCACTAGTGCATAGACACACTCATAATGGCTAGAGTGCCTATTTTCCAAATATTTCACCTTTATTTCCTCTTAGCTAACACAATGTACTGTGATTTTGCTCTTCCACTGATGCACAAGAGAGTTTTGCTTAAGCAACAAAGAAGTTGAGTCTACACAGCACAATGGACTCTTATTAAAGTACATGGACAAAGTGTGGCTGTAAAACACTGAGATTCCTTTCCCTGTCACTAAAGCATTAAATGTATTATCTCCAATGACCTTAAACTACTTTTTTAATGTATCTTTGCAAAAATAAGTAAATGCTCAACAGAGCTTCCATATTTCATTTTCCCTGTATTTCTCAGGACCTTTTGTAGGTACAGTTGCTGTGTGTGTGTCTGGGCTTTGTAGCTGGACAGACAGAGGGACTGAAGAGTGGGGGACTGCATGGCCAGAGCTCCATGTCCCTCAGTGCACTAAAATCTGAGCCAGTGGACTGCTGAAATCCTTTCAGAGCCCAGGAGACACGGCCTTGCCTGCTGCAGTTTTCTTGACTTATTTTAATCAGTATATAAACAATGGCAACTGGTTTTAGTTTAGGGAAGTGTCAAGGGTTACACAGGAAGGGCTTTGCCATGGACACAATTGCTGCCTGACAAAGGATCAGATGTTTCTCTGAGTTCTCACTGGGTGAAAATGCTGACCTAAAATTGGAAGTTGCTCATTCTCTCTATAATTCTCATCTGCTCTGAAAGTAGGACAAAACTATTTTTCCTTCATGGCTGAGATTCCTGTCCATCAGTGCTCACACATAACCCAGATTTTTTTTCAAAGGATGTTATCACAGTTATCATGTCATTCCATAGTAAACTTTAAAAATGTTTGGATGTAATCAAACAAATAGGCTGTTTTATGATGGATTATGGTGTCAAAATAACTGCTTTTTAAGAGAAAAAAAACCTAAAAGAAAATAGAATTTGTTTTTACCAGAAGAAATACTCTTTTGAAGAACTAATGCTAAATGTCTTGCAATTCTTACTTTTCCCCATTCCCATTCCAGTTCCACTGACCCAATCCAAACACAACTGAGGGCAATGCATTTGTCCAGTAAGTCCCTCTGTGGGTTTCAGGCACTGAACTTATGTCTGAAAATCCCTGGCTGTCTGTGGGGATGTGCCCAGAACCAGAGTCCTGGGCCATTGGTTTCATCTCCAACAAACTGTTCCAAGGAGAAGGACAAGATGCATTGGAACATAAAGCTGCAGGTAATGTCAGAGCAGATGATGTGCATCTGTTTTTGTCACATTTGGAAAGGGAAGATTTCAAGCAGACCCCTGTTTTTTCAAGCCAGCTTTATGACTCCATAAAGTTTTCAAAGAGGGGTTGTCACTCACATTACATGGGAATATAAAGCCTTTAAAAACAATATAATTAAATTTAAACAACGAACCAAAATGAACTTGGCACAGCTCCTATGTGCAATGAACCTTGGTGTTAGTGCAAGTGACTGGTAGCAATGAAGTTAAACCAATTGAATCCTAATTTGGTAAATGTATTTATTAGATAATGGATTAAAATTGGCAGAGAGAAGTATTTTTAAGTTAGTTAGAACTATTTTTCCTTTTCAATTTCTAAGAAGCACTTTTGAAGTCTGGCCTATTCCTTTGGTGCCTGCATTGTCTGTATATGTATGTGTGTGTGTGCGTATATATATATATATGTGTGTGTGTGTGTGTGTGTGTATAGTATTCAAAGAGGTCACCAGGAAAGAATATTTTTTTTTAGTATTGTGTATTTTATCATGTTGTTCTTCCTGTGTACAAAATATACATTTGGTTTATTTTAGTTGAGGAGCATATATAAGACAAGTGAAATTGCCCAGCAGAATGCTTTGACACAGTGTGTCCTGAATAGCCAAGGGATTTGAATAAAGCAAATGAAACTCAGAGATTTAGTGACATACAGCAGATCAGACGAAGAATTAAACAGAAAGACCATCTGCTCTAAAGCTTTGAACTCTGTTATTTACAAGTCCTGCTGGTGTAATTAAATGGAAATATTTTGTAAAATATACCATTGCAATTTGATTTCAGATTTAATGTGTTTCAGGAATATGTGGAAGCAAAGCTGTCGGCCCTGTGGTGGATATAATGAAACACAGTGGCCCAACTTCTTCCCTTTAATTTATGGCCACAGTAAAGAAGGTAGGACATGTACTTGTCATCTAGTGGTGCTTTTGGGGGGATTTTTGGTGAAAAGGAAGTGATGATATAAAAAAAGTTCACTGTCTTTATGCCTCTTTCATTGTACAGTAACGTTTAATTCATTGCCTCTTTTCAAAAAATTAGTAGAAAGAGAAAAAGAAGTAGAAACTTCCAGGGAAATACAAATGAGAATCTCCATGAAAACAAGTTGCACCATTTTCAGAGAGTCAATGAGTTACAATGCCCATTAAAGACATCTGAATGTTCTTTGTAGGTCTGTGTTGAAAACTGGAAGTGGCACTTCTTTGAACCCATTGTCTATTAAAAATGGAATAAAGATGTAAATAACTGATGCCCAGAAACTTAGAGATGATAATTGTCTCTTGAGTTTTAAAGTCTTCAGGTACAGTATTTCAAACAGAAAACCCAATCACTGACAAGTTTCTCAGATTTTTTAATCCACAGTGACATCAATTTATTATGCCTTGCCGTGCTATTGCCAAACATCACCATGAAATTTAATCTGCAAATTCAGGATTGGAGGATTCTTCCCCAAATAATAACAGATTTCTTGTTTGATGTCAGAAAGGAAGAACAGGGTAATACTCTGTTTTCTTAAAACCATTACTGTAGAATTAATGAAAGCCACCAAAAAGACCCCAGGTCACAACTGGGAGCTTGTGGGGATTACAGAGTGTAAATCCAATGGTGATCATGGACAGATCTTTCCCAGAGGCTTTTCCTCCACAGCTGGATTTGTGTGCAGTGCAGTCCCAGCCCCACATGTGGTTGTCTCTGCTGCCCAGGGGAGTTGGACCAGAAATCTGGAGCTCTCACAGCACCAAGTTAATCAGCAGAAGCCTCAGCACAAAAGGGAGGAGTGTCAGTCAGTTCTCCTTCCCAAATGAGGCAGTTTGTGCCCCTGAGCTGTCACTGCCCAGGGCACTGCAGGGCATTGTCCTCCTCTGCACTTGAGGGCAACTGTGGGAACAGCCAAGGAAATCCTGATGTTCACATCTAATTTGTGTGTGACCTGCTCAGTGTTCAAATCCCAGCCAGGCAGAGCAGGTGGGGAACACACTGAGACCTTTCCCAAAGGGCACTTTTGCCTCAGTGCCTGCACTCATCTCTTTGAAGGTCCTCACCCAAAATACATAACTCTTCTGCCTCTTTGTTCCATTTTAAAATTATTTATGTTTGGCTTTATACCAACTGAAACGACACAGGAAAAACCTGTGTAATTTTCCCAGAACAGCTGTGCTGGGAAATTGAGGCTCCAGGTGTTGGTGGGATTCATTTCCAGGCAATATAAGGGCAGGGTGAGGCACAGGCAGGTTTCCCTTCAGCCTCAGCCTCCTTGTTTCCATGCATTTGGCTTCTGAGGTGGGTTTCTCCTGATTTATTCTGTGGTTTATGTTGCTTATTTTACTGCTACAGATTAAACCATGATTTTATATGTTTTGAATTTCCTTGTGGAGCCCCTGGTGTTAGTCAGGCTGAACTGAAATTTTGGTGTTGGTTAGAGAGCTGCTCGATCAACTTTTAATTTTTTTTCTTGCTCATTGAATGATACTGTTTTAACTACATTTCCTGTTCCATCTATTGCATTCATAGTAAAATACCTCACACTTGTGATGTTTATAGGGCAAGCTTTGCAACATAAAATCTGCATTTAAAATAGTTTACATGTGTGCTTATATTATATTAGGAAGTTATTGTTTTCATTCAGAAGTAGACAAAATAATCACTGGCTGTAGAAGCAACACCCTCAACAATTGTAAGTCAATATTTTCTGGACATCATTAATGAGTGTAGTTAGAATTGAAACTGTTTTGTAATCTCATTCTCTGCCCTGCTCTAAGGGAGAGCTACAGCAATGCAATTTCTGAAGGTCTCTGATAGTCCCAGATGCCCCCAGTGATGGTTTTGAATACCCCCAGTAGAGTTTCCTGGGCACAGTGGGAGCAGTTGTGGGTTTAAGGGTTGGCTCCTGGGCTGGGGGTGTTGGAGCAGCTCTGGGTCTGGGCCCTGTGCAGACAAAGCAGGAACTGGTGTGAGCACCACACGTGCTCAGGGGGGGTGTGAAAAGGGGGGTGAATTCATCTGAAACACCCCCAGTCTTTACTTTGCATTCATAAAAATGTGAATATTTACCCAGTCTTTGCAGCACAGATATTGGTGGGGGTTTTTACCTCTGCTGAGATTGTGTGCCAATACTAATTTGGTTTTGTTACTTAATGAAAGTTATGAAATGTGTCTGCTTAGAAACAACGCTTTTTAGGTGCTGGTTCCATCAAGAGGGTCTTTGGCTGCTGCCAGTCGAGAGCAAAGCAACTGAAATTGAGGAATATTTTGGCTAATGGTTCCTGGTGTGATGGGAGGGAAACTGCTTTTCACTTGTGTTCCTTGTGCTGTGGGGAAAAGAGCTCTGTATTTCTGAGAGCGACTTGCTGTGGGTTGTGGAACCACCCTCTGTGTTACTGGTGTCTGCACTTGGGCAGGAGAATGTTCACAGGTCGTTATTAATATTTGTCAGGGACTGACAAAAAAGTTGTCTGACCTTCTCATTTTGTGCTAAAGTAGCAATTAAAGGAGCCAGTTGTTAATTTGCAAAGCAAAAGTCTGCAGGTTCATGTGCCCCATCCCCAGCAGTGATTGGGTCCCTGAAGTCTGGGTGGATTTAATTTGCAATCAGGAACAAGTGAAGCTCTTCCCCACAATAGTAATAAACAAAACTCAGCTTGTAACCTTGAGCTTTTGGCACAGGCTCTTCCACACTGACTGCACTGGTTCAACCCTTATCGAGGCAGTCTGACTTTGCAGGGAAGTCTCACTGAGTTACCAAGGAGTCGAGAGCACACAGTGGACAATGCTCTTCTCAACAACAACAGAAGAAAGTTCTGGTTGGAAAAATGTGTCCTAAAATTTGATTTATAATTTAGAGTATAGATTTTACAGAGATGTTTTTGTAATTAGGGTAAATGAATGCATTTATTTCAGTATACCAAGTTAACACCTTTAGAGCAAGTTCTATGACAGAAAAGCTATTTAAAGGCCCACTGCAGTGAAGAATGACAATATGGAGCAGTACAGAAGGGACCTCATTAGTTTTGTACAGGGGGAGGAAATTGGAAAGCTAAAGCTCTCAGAGGGCAAGAGTCAGGCAGTGTAACAAGGAAGCCCTTATCCAAACTGTGTCTGTTCACCTACTACATAACAACCACTGCAGTTGGAATTCAAGTGAAAATGTCTGAAGATATTGTAGAGAAATGTGAAATATGTTGGTAAAATGTCCAATCCTCACAGAATTCTGTTCCAGAATTTAACATATAAAAGCAAAGATGGAGGCAGAGCTGTCCTGCTAATGAGGAATAGGCAAATCCTTTTTTGCTACAAGGCATTCTTGTTTGATTGTCGTGATGTATTGTGGAAAGAATTAAATACCAACATCAGATACTCTTCTGTCACTCCTAAAGTGGGAATAACTTGGAAGGCTTTTGATGCCATTTGGAGGCTGTGCTTTACAGTGGGCAGTGAAGCTGTTAAGGAATAGTAAGGATTCAGAACCAGACAGATATTTCAGGTAACTGTACTTAATCTGCATTAAAAATTAGAAAAACCAAACAAAAAACCCACCACAGAACTAAATTTATGTTGAAGCTCTTCAAATTTGCTGGAAATGTGCTGGATTCCTCCCTTGTTATAACAACATGAGAATGTGTGCATGAAGTGACAGGGCATTAACAGGAAAACACAAAAGGCAGAACCCCTTCAGCTTGTCTTACACAGGTTTGCTGCAGTGGCAGAAGAAATATTAAAGTAATGGAAACTCCAAAAGATGCTGGGGGTGATTGTCACCCTTTCAGTCTCTGACTTCTGTCTGTGTGCCCTGCACTCCCTGTAAGTCAGTCAGACTCCCCTGCAGCCAACACAGCCCCTCCACCAGGGCTTTGTCCCCCCCGAGGTCCCAACTGCACAGTGACCCTGGGGCACCTCGGGGTCCTGCCCTGACAGGGAGCTGCCACTGGAACAGGCACGAGACATAAACTTGCTAAGGAAAGAAAGCTGGTAATAAAAAGTCTTTTCTACAGAAAGAAATGGAGACAGGGCTGCCCAGAGAAGAATCAGCAGAGGTACAACAGCACCAGAGGAGAAGCAAGGTGTGAACAGTCTGGCTGCACCTATTGCTCCTTTGAAAGTATGGGGGGCTGGGAAGTCAATTATCACACAGTAATAATTAAATAATTAACAATTCATATTAATATCATATAATATTATAAATAATAATAAAAGTTGGGCTAACACTTGTGCTGCTGAACTGAGCTGAGAACAGCTCTAACCAGGAAAACATCTGGTGCATCTTGCTGTAACAAAACATGGGGACTTGAAAATCAAAACTATGAAACTGTCAAGTTTGGAAAAAATTTGCAGCACTATTAATGGGTCTGGTGTTGAACTTTACATCCATCATTTTTGTAAGCCATAATGTTTTTCACATTTCTCTTTAAAAGAGCATTAACATTATGTAATTTTAATATGTGCATTATATGCTCAATTCCTAGTCTTAATCTGCTGGTGCCATTCTCCAGCTCTGAATATGTTTAGTTAAATAACTCATGGGTTAGAGATGTAGTAACTCTGCCATGGATGAGTTACAGAAGCAATTGAATATTCTGAACATTTATTTATATTGTGACGCTTCCATCAACTCAGAAGGTGCAAGTGTTTGCTTTTACTTAAGAATCAGCAAGTAAACCAAGGGTTTCTGGAAGTCAGTGGCATGGCCTGTGACAATCCTTGTTACAAAGGATCAAGGTTTTATTCTTGGCCTGGTTTTATGGCATAACTGTAGTTGCATTTATGTCTGATGCCCTGGGTTATTAAAGATCTCTCCAAATCAAAGCTGAGAGAGCTCAGGAAGTTTGATTTATCTTGGATGCTCATTAGGCAGAGAATGAGTATGTTCTTCCTTTTAATGAATGCAGTTACAAGTGTCATTCCTGTCTCTTGGCTTTTTATGCCCATTTCCCAAGTCTTGTGTTGGAATTCAGGGGAATTAATATATTGACTTGCTTGGGATATTGGCTCTTGTGTTGCTCCCACTTCAAAGCCTCTTTCAGGAATCTTCAGGAGATCAGCATAAGGCATGAGCAGACAGATCACTGCCTTCCTTCCCAGGAAAAGTGTTTGTCCTGGAGGAGCAGCTCTGAGGGGCTTGGAATTGGGTTTTTTTAGTAACATTATTAAGAGAGCTATAAAAACATGTGCACTCCAGATATTTAATTTTCAGTGTCCCCAGGATTTCCAGTCATCCCTCCTAGCCCTAAACAAGGCAAGCATCAGTATTAAGCTAATCCTTACTTTTTCCAGCAAAATTATTACACTGCATCTACATTTTACTAGCACAGTTTCTGACCAAACAACTTGTAACACTTAAAAAGAGTAAGTATGAGTTGGTAAAGCAGATTCTTTGTAATCTGTATGCATTCTTTTTAAAACAAGAAAACAGTAAAATTTAAAAATCCCTTCTTTTTATTCTTCCTATCAGGAAGGTTAGGTATCCTAACCCAGGATAGCTGGTGAGATTCCCATCCTGTCTCATGAGATCCAGTCAATAAAGTCAGGAAGGACAAAGCACAGCAACTGGTCTGAAATGTGAATCTTCATTTCTATTCCTTTCCTTGGCATCTTCACATCTACAGACCAGCCAGAGGGTTTTTTACTACGTTTTTCTTGCCATGGTTTTTCCTTGACTGCTGTATTTCTTCCAAGTTCAAGCAAAAAGACTCTTCATATGCAGCATGAGAGTGTTCACTGTCAATACCTGTGATTGTATATAAATCACAGGTATGTGGATTGGCTTCTTCAGAGTGTTATTTTTCATCATCTCAATGAAGAACTGCATTCTGACAATAATATGGGTGGTATTTCAATAGGCTGGGAAATAATGTCAGTGCTCTGCCCTTGATAAAATACAAGGACCTGATATCTGTATTGATAACAGAGCTGCTGGAAAAGGATTTTCATATTCAAAGGGATATTTACTTAAAAAAGATCTTTCATTTTAAGTCTTGGGAGACCTTCTGATGAGGAGTACTTGTGTACACTGGCTAAATATCCAGCAGAAATGGCAGCAGGTCTGGGTGTGATTGTGTAACCTGAATATCAGAAGTAGCTTTGGTCATGCTTTGAACAGACTCCAGATTGCTGCTTTATTTAGGCTCTGCCATGTCAGACATGGCAAACTCCAATAAAATGGGAATGTGTTTTGGACTGAGGAAATCCTTAAATGTCCCATTGCTGTTTGAGTTCCACTCACATAATAAAAGGGCAATTTTGCACATATTCCAGTATCAGCCCTGGTCTGGTTGGGAACCTCCAGCTGAATATTATTTTACATAAATGTTTCTTTACCACAGAAGCATAACAGTATTAAGTGGAAAAATACCCTTTAAGATGGTGAGACCTCCACATTTGCTAAGGTATTGCCTTTGTAGGAAAAACTGATCAAGTCAGGGTTGGCTCTTGAGAAGTTTTCTTAAAACTTGGCATTTAGTTTAAAACAAGTCTCCATTATCTCTGAATTAGTAAAATGTCATTAAATTGTATGTTAACTGCCCAAATCTTTGTCATGTTCCTCATGTTAAGAATTATGAGTGGGTATTCTGACATCCACGTGGTTTCTGTCCCAATCCCTCACAAGAACATGCAGGTTCTTAAGGGGTTTTCTCCAGGGATGGAGAAATAAATAATAAATTCACTGGGGTCCCAGGTAAGAGTTCAAGGGTTGTAGCAGAAATAATGCACTTTAAAAGTGTGTTATTGACAGTAAGGAAGTCTGCAAACAAAACATTTCTTGTATTTTTACTGAAATTTGAGTGCTGAAGAACATTTTGAAAATAAAGTGTAAATATTTTCAGAGTAGATTTGTTCTGGTATTGGAGTAATACTATTCAAAATAAAAGAAAGTCTTGCAGATACCAGTCTCATTGGTCTGATCACACAATTAAAGATGCTGAAATGTGTATGGATTTTTCAGGGTGAGATGCAAATGACATAATAAATAGATTGAAATTGGGCTGTCTATAATTAAACCAAAACAGAAGTCTTTAAGTGCTTCCCAGTTTTAGTCAATGGCCAGGTAGGAGTGTTCAATTTGGATACAAAATACTTATTGCTTGATTCTCTGATTATAGAGTAGGATAATTAAAGACTGATGAATGATTTATCAGTTCTCTTAAAATATATACCATCACTTCCATTTCAGCTTGTACCCCTGTTCCCTTGCTGAACTAACTATAGCCTGGAAGGTTGGAGGGCTTTCCAGAGATTGTATTGTCTATATTTATAACAATTTAAAAAAGATATCAGATGGTATTTTAAAAGGTGTTTTTCATTAAGCTTCTATTCTTTTCTCTGCTACTGTAGTTCCTGTTCTGTGCTCAGCACGACCCAGGCTGAGCACCTTGGAGTGGTGACACCTACAGTGTCTGTGCTTCCCTGTGCTCCAGCTGTGGCTCCAGCTGTGCTGCCTGGGGGCAGAGCCTGGCTTTGGGTCCCCTCGGTCTGTCCTGGGGCTGGGAACCCCCCAGGGAAGGGCAGCCTGTCCAGACAGGCACTGGGAGAACACTGTGGCCTCCAGCCTGAACTTGTGCCAAGTACAGAAAGAGTCCCAGTTAATTCAGAGGAGCTGAAGTGTTTCACTAAAGTGTCAGCCTGGATCTTCTGTCTCTGCTTGGATTGTGTTGTTTCTGTTTATGTAATGGATATTTTTAATTTAACTCCTCTGTGCAATGTCAAAGATAAATGGCAAATATAAAATTCATAGGGACTGTGTAAGGGATTTTAAATATTTCAAATTGTAGTTAAGATCTAACAGTACATAATCCATACTGTATGACAAAGTGAGAAATAGTTATTTCTGCTGGCCTGAAATTTTAGTAGCTCAAATCCAATTGGATCATTAAATGAAATTGTAGATTCTGTTGTACCAGAAACATGAAAGAAATTATATTCAGAATAGTGTTGGTCAGTGTCTGCACTCTGAAGTAGGTGTGGACTTGCAGGATGCACATACAGAGAATCACAGAGTTGTGATTCTGGAGCTCATCCAGTGCAAGCCCTGCCCAGGCAGGGCCACCCAGAGCAGGTGACACAGCACATTGTCCAGGTGGGTTTGGATACACTCAAAACACAAATACCAATGCATATGCAGCTATGTATGTGCATATATGTTGCATTTAATATTTTTATTAATTTGAAGCAAACTGATATGAATATCTGCCATGATTACTGGAAAACAAAAGTAATTATGCATTTATATTATGCAATATTAATAGCTACAGGTCAGAGTGTTTTATTCATCTTTAACCACAAGGAAAGCCTTGGCTGCAGGGCCCTTGGGACTAATTGTAAAGAAAATATCTTCTTACTGTGAGAAAGGGGAAACACTATAACAGCCTTTGGTTTGTCAGTAAAGAGAGCAGTGTTTTATATCCTTGCAGACACTGCAGTTTGTGTGGGGAAATGTGAAAGGATTTTGCAGGATATTTTGGCACTTGAGGATTGCTAATTAGCAGAGAAAAACTAGACAGAGCCAATAGTTTTCCTGTTACTACTTCTCCTAAGTAAAACGTAGCCTCCTGACACAGGGCCTAATCCCGTGTGATGTGCGGGCATTGGATCTTCCCTTGGGATCCCAAAGGAAAGGCACGAACTGCGCCCGGGCCGGAGCTGCCCGGAGCCCTGGGGCACCTGAGCCTGGAGCGGGAGGTTCTGCCCGGGGATGGAGGGATGGAGGGATGGATGGAGGGATGGAGGGATGGATGGATGGATGGATGGATGGATGGATGGATGGATGGATGGAGGGGATCTCGGGGGTCCTGGCTCTGAGTCCTTCCCGCAGGGAAAGGAATGACGGGATCTCCTGGGCTCAGAACTGCCTTGTTTGAGTGGATGTTAAGGGGAAGGGCCGGGCGCGGGGGGCGCGGGGTGCCCGTGCCGGGATGGGGTGCCGTGCCAAGGGTGCCCGTGCCGGGATGGGGNAGCGCGGGGGGCGCGGGGTGCCCGTGCCGTGCCAAGGGTGCCCGTGCCGGGATGGGGTGCCCGTGCCAAGGGTGCTGTGCCGGGATGGGGTGCCCGTGCCAAGGGTGCTGTGCCGGGATGGGGTGCCGTGCCAAGGGTGCTGTGCCGGGATGCGGTGCCGTGCCAAGGGTGCTGTGCCGGGATGTGCCCCTGCACGGGCACCGGGAGGGACTCGTGGGAACCTCCTGCTCCCTTGGGAACGTGTCCTTTGCAAATCCCCGCCACGGGGGCGGCCCCGGACGTTCGGGAAGTGGGAGATTTGTCTGCAGGAGCCTTTCCCTGAGCCCCGGGGGGTCTTTGTGGAGGGGGATCAGAACGGGGGAGGGGAGCGGTCCGGGCAGGGGGGGCCCGTGGAGACCCCGAGGAGATGGGGCTGTGCGGGGACCGGGCACAGGGTGCGGGATGTGCCCCCGTTCCCTCCGCCGCTCTGCCGGGAACGGGATCCATCGCTGGGCGCTCTGAGCTCAGGGTCCCTTTGGAAAGAGGGTCGTGCTCTGCTTTTCATTGTCACAGACTTTTAGGTATTGGAGTTCTGGATAGTAAAAGTACAAGTAATTTCTACTGACCACGGTCCACTAGAACTGTAAACCGGGTTCTTAGTTTTAGGAAGGGATGGATTGCAGCAGTTCTGCTCATCTGTTCTGCAGACAGGAGAAAATGCTGCAGCATCTCGAGTTCTTTACTACATATCAAATGTTTCTTACCTACTCTTTGTTATTTGGTCTTAGAATGAGAGCCCAACCTTTAATTGCTCATCTCAATTTTCAAACATTCCTGCACGGAGTGAGAATAGAGGAGGCTGTGAGTGGCATTATGGCAAAGGTTTTGTACAGGGATTGTTTTAAGGTGGAGGCCATTTTGACAAGAATATATGTTTGTACAGTGTTTATAATTAATTCATGTCATCCATCTCTGAGCAGTATTCATCCTGCACAGTATCAGCTTAATCTCCCTTGAAAAACAGAAAGCAAGGGAAATGACAAACAATCTCCACATTAACCTCAGGAAAGCAAGTGCTGTAACTAAAATCCATTTCCATTTTATTTAAGAGTCATGATCTTTTGTGAATAATATTTGTTTGCTCCAAAAGGATATTAAAGCAATAAGGAAGATGGAATCTTGAACTTGAAAATTAGTAACCTCTAAGAACAAAACTTCCTTTTGAAAATGGGCATGTTAATTATTAATCACTTCCAGACAGGAGGTTCTGTCTCCCGGAGGTTCTATGAATTTTTCTTTATTTGATCATATACATTTTTGACTGATTAACCAATTTTTTTTTTAT
Organism: Calyptomena viridis; assembly: GCA_013390005.1. Taxonomy (NCBI): domain Eukaryota; kingdom Metazoa; phylum Chordata; class Aves; order Passeriformes; family Eurylaimidae; genus Calyptomena; species Calyptomena viridis. Next base: position 142,550 of record WEIV01028685.1, on the reverse strand, counting down.
TCTTCTGAGTCATAAATTGAAGCACCTGCTGATTAAAGTGGAATTTATCAAGTGCAGGACAGCCTCTTGTGACAAAGCAGTTTAAAGAGCAGAGAAATAACAGGAACTGTTGCATTTAAGGATGTTTAAATTATGGTTCATGGGAATTTTTTATCGGTCTCTCGCATGCACCGAAGACTGAAATTTTCCGGGCAGGGTCAGATTCATTTTCAGTTCTCTTGGTTTTGTTTAAAGAAACTTAAAGAATGTTTTACATTCCATACCAAGTTGTTGGGAGGGCTCTATTTTGCTGTTTGATAATATTGTCCTGCCCAGGAAGCAGCAGCCAGAACTGCCCTGGTGTTGTCAGAGCTGCCCCGGGCACCACAGAGGGCTGGGCTGGGCTCAGCTGGGCTGAGCTGGGCTGGGCAGGACACGAGGGCTGGGCTGGGCTCAGCTGGGCTGAGCTGGGCTGGGCAGGACACGAGGGCTGGGCTGGGCTCAGCTGGGCTGAGCTGGGCTGAGCAGGACACGAGGGCTGAGCTGGGCTGGGCTGAGCTGCCTGCAGGTCACTAAAGTTTGTGCTGCAGGAACATGGAGCCCTCTTGGCTCTGTGTATCCAACTTGTCCGGTTTGTGCCCAAACTCTGGCTCATCCTTTAAGCAGTAGGTTGCCAAATACTGAAAATATCGGGTGTGCTGACCTGTGGGCTTGTGCTTGAGTGCTCTGAGACTTTTTAGTAGCCCCTGATACCAGGGAAGATCTACACGATTTTGTTTCTATTTCTTTCTAAATTTTCACGTGTAGTATGACCTTATCCTGGTGTGGGAGATGGGATTTCTTCAGGTGTGTTGAGAATTCAGCAGCTGATGTTGCCAGGGGTTGCCTGTGGGAGCACCAGCCCTGCACCAGCTGTGCCTCCAGTTTGGGAAGGTCTGAGTGTGACCATTGCTGGGTTTTGCACCAGGATTTTCAGGGTCCTCTGGCTGCCCTGGCCTTGGCAGAAGGGATCTGTGTTAGGTTTGGAAGGTTTGGTTGCTCCTTGGTTTGTAACAGCTCTCAGGATCAGGCAGGGTTGCCTCAATACACTGGAAGCTGGAGGAAGATCTGACATCACACTGTGCCAAACCTATTTCTGGAGTCAGAAATCAAGGAAAGGATTCTCACTAGAGACAGATTCATAGAGAAGAATAACTTAAAACTTCTTTAACTGGATGTAGGGGCTTGGTATTTTATTGAGCTACCAGACAAAATTCAGAAAAAGTGCTCTGACTTGTACAGAAATGGGTGGGAAATGAGACATTAAAAGTACCACACCCAGTCAGTGCCAGCAGTGGTCAGCAATAACCAGCTGTGGTTCAAATCCCTGCCTTCCCTCTGCTGGGTTTCCTGCAGGCAGTGACACACAGGGAGGTGTCTCCTCACTGCAGCAGCTCTTCATCTGCTCTGAATGTTAAATCATTGCAGGAGAAACAGCCACTGAAGGACTGAAGTCAATGTAGTCTGCTAAAGAATTTTGCACTAATGATTCCTACAAAGGGAATTGAACCTTGTTAAAAACTATGTAAACAGTAAGAAGCAATTCTAAAGCCCTCTGATGTCAATTGAAGCCTTTCTATCTCAGAAACTCAGATATGTTTGCTTTAGAAAAGCAGCTTCTCTACAGTGGAATGCTCACAGCAATTTCAAAAAACAGCAAAGCAATTAGTTTTCTTAGGCTGGGGTTGCTGAGGCCATGTAAAACAAAATAGGAGACATCTTAAGCCAGGGGTTGGAAGGAGGATGGAATAAGGGTCTTTCATAGTGGAAAATCAACTTTAGCTTTCAATCTCTCAATGAATCTTAGTAACCTATAGTTTAGTAGCAAAGTCATAAAAATAATACTAAATTTCCCATGTGATCACAATGATCTGTTATCTTACTTGTAATAATAGTTCACTTTAATTGCTACAAGAAATGGAAAATTAATAAAAATTTAAATATGACCTATCATACTGAACTTTTTATGTGGACAGTGTTACCTTTCCAAGGAACCATCTTATAACATTTTAATCATAGGCTTGCAGGTTTTTCATTATTTTTACACTGTGTTTGTAGAAATGATACAGAAGATAAAATTGGGTTTCCATAGCATACAACACACAATATTGTTCCTGAGGCCAGTACTTTCAGTTTAATGGCCAAATTTATCTAATTCTTTCTATCTACCCTAAATGAGCACAATGTTGCCCAGACAAGAAACAGGGAGTCATTTTCTTTACTCTTCACTCGGAGAACATTGTTAATCCTTGAAGTGTAAGGGATATTCCTCCCTTATTCCACAACTGGATATTCCTCCTTCCTTACTTGGCTTGGTGACCCATTAGTGAAAGGCCCTATTTCATGACTGACTCTGAAGCATCATGTACCTAAAATGCACAAAAAGGCTTCAGAAAACTCTGGTTATTCCTGGGAGAAAAAAGTTATCAGAAATATATTAATGGCAAAAGCTATAAGGGAAGACATGACTCTGGGAGAGGGGGAAGCCCACTTGCTGGTGTTAGGAATTAGCAGAAGGATGTTAGGAATTAGCAGAACACTGGAATTAGCAGAACACTGGTCATACTCAGTGCTCAGAAATAGGTATTAAAATAGTCCTTCCTGATGTGAGACCTCCTTGGCCGGGCTCTGGCTCCAGATGTGCCCAGGGCTGGGACAGGGGTTGGATTTTCCCTCCTCTCCAGCAGGGGCTGTGTCACTTCCAGGGGCTGATTTTCCTCTGCTGTTCCCCACAACTGCCCCAGGGGGGGACTGGTGGTCCCAGCCCAACCTCCCCCCGTGTCCCCGAGGAGCCACAGCTCGTGTGGCACCAGGTGAGAGGGACCTGAGCAGCCGCTGTGCCCAGAGCAGGGCTGAGCCCAGGGTGCTGCTGCAGCTCCTCTGCCACGGGGACAAACGGGCTGGGGAGCAAAGTCGGATGGAGGTTTTTGTAAGGCTCAGAGATGATGGAAATAGAAATAGAACTTCTTTAAAAAATACAGTTGCTGCCCAAGGCAAGCTTTTATTAGCATTTTGTCTCCTCTTAGTTCAGTTCAGTGAGTAAATTCATTGCTAAGGGTTCACAAAGAAGTGACTGCAGTACGTGTTTCCCCCTCCCCTCTCCCCCAGCTCCCTCTACAAAAGGCTCCTGTGCTGCTCCAGCCCACCTTCCACTCTGACTGGGAGGGTGAGTGCTGAGCACACAGCTTTCCAGGGGCTGGACTGGCAACTGGCTTCTACTGTGTGCTGCTTAACATGATAATTGAAACCTCCTTTATTCTCTTTGCAATGTTTTGCTGATACACCATTTTTAGCTGGAGAGTTTAGAAGGTCCCAAGTGTTGTGCTTTCCCCTTGTTTAATGTAAGATATTACATAATGGATTTGCCTGTGGTGCCCTTGGAAGAGGACTCCTTGTGCATTGCCTGTTTACACAAAACAAAGTCTCACAATAAGAACCTCACTAATCAGGGGGACATTGCAAAAGTAATCACTGATTGCAGAAGGACATGTAGGGATTGATCTCAGACTTCCCAGTTGTTACACAATACCAACCCACCCAGCAGAGGTTTAGAACCAGAATTTATGGGGAAATTTTCCACCTAGTGCAGATTCTCTGAAGTTTTTGAAGTCTTTATAAACTTGTGACTCTTCACCTCAGTTAGATTTGACAGGGTTAGATTTTTTCAGAGTGTTTACTTGCCTTATTTATTTTGGTCATTCCTCTGGATGCACCTTGGACTTGCCACCAAGCCCAGCTGAATGCTGAGGGTTTCCCCCAAGCTGCTCACTGCTGTAGCAACATCCAAAATACAACCACACACTGCAGTTCTCTCACATCTTCTCTCATTGCACAGCTCAGGAATTACCAGTTGGTCTGTGCTGATGATCTGCCCATTAAAGTAAAATGAGCAAATGGGTAAAGTCACTTATGTTTGTGGTACAAAACTTCTCAGGGAGCTGAAAGTTTGGCTTTAAATCCTCCTTTTCCAGGTTAAAGGAAGGTGGTTTGGATTTGTAGCTCTAGAAATGTACTTTTGTGGGTGTGAGCTCAAACTATTAGTGGCCTATTTTGTCAGCCCAGACTGAACACAAAATCTCTCTGTAGACCAATTAATTAATGCACTTGTATTAACTTCATAGAGTGTTTGGAAGACAAGTCATGATAGAGTATCAAACTACAGCTCTGACTTGCTGAGGAGCTCAAACACTGAATTCCTGCTCCAACTACACTGAAATGTCATTAGATTCAGCCCATCTCCAGTATCTCCTGTGGAAGGGCAGGGATGGCACTGGGTTGGTTCCCCCACTGACACTTGGCACAACAGGATGGGTTATATAAGGTGCTTTTGCATAACTGCATGGCAGCAAATAATGGGAATTCAACACCTTCAGGAGGTGACCTGAGAAAGATGATCAGTACAGTGTATTTCTTTATTACAGGTTTGCATTGAGTGTTGGAAATTTGGGAGTTTGGGATTATTTTATTCCTAGTTCTACAGTGTAGTTGTAACACAGTTGATTTGACCTACCTGTGACTTGATTTATTTCTCTGTACAACAAATGCAAAATTGAACCAAACTTCAGCAAAGACATTAATTAATAATTAATTAATAGACTTAATGCTAGATGGGAGTTCTGGTTTTCCCTGTTTTTCCCTCAGTCTGGCACTGCCACTGGACAGGAATGGTGTTTTCCCCTTTACAAAGGACAGAGCCCTCTGTGGTAATGAAGGAGTAGTAAAAAGGACAATTTCATCTCTGCTTGGTTGCTCTCTTACTGTGAAGATTAGCAACCCTAATTTTCCTATGTATTAATAAGAAAGTGTTGAGATTTCATGTCTGAAGAGCAGAAGGGAAGGACAAGGGATTCTGTTGATATAGCTGTCAAAATTCAGCACATTAAAAGGTTAAGAACTTGATATCTTACAGTGAAGATTTTTAAGAATCTGATATTCCAAATCTCTATCCAGCATCAATTGCAGCAGAAACTCTCTGAATAATTTGCATAGCAACTGTTGCTAAGAAAAAAACCTGCAGCCTAAACCAAATTTCTGATAAATTCAAATCCTATCAGCAGTTCCAGCAGCTGGAGAAGACTAAATATACATAGTTCAAATGGCTGGCTTCCTTCAGCAATGGTATTTTTAGATGTTTCAAAGAAAAATAATGATTCAGAACACACAAATATTCTTTCTATATATAAGCTTGGGGGAGGGAGGAATGGCCATGTCAAGAAACCAGAGCCTTTGGGTCTCAGCTGTGTTGTGTGAGCACAATTCCTGTCTGGGAGCAGATGCACTTCCCAAGGCAAGGAGCTGATGGGCAGGGGAAGCTTCTGCCTCCCCCAGGCAAAGCTTCAAAGTGGGGAAGGGGGGGTTCACAAAGGGCTGTGAATGAGAACATCAATTCCTAGAGCTTCCCTCGTTCAGGAATGATCCCCAGTCCTGGGAGGTGATGGAGAAGCTCATGCTCTGTTCCCATGGGGAGCATGGATTTGTTCCCAAGTCCTTGGTGCTGTTGTCTCCCCAAAGGTTTCCTCTGGGGGAATGGCTTTGGGAAAATGCACCTCTGTACCATCTGAAATGAAAAAATGAAAGGTTAAAGAAAAATATGTGGACTCTTTCCCATAGGAAAAGGGGGAAAAATCCCAACCTATAAATTAACATAGTGTGCCATGCATCAATAAAATCATGTGTGTTGGCTCAAAGCAAAACCTACAGTGATGTAACCTGGGAACACACCAGTGAGTGGGTACAACCCAACTAAATCTGAAATGATCATCCACTTCAGCAAAAACCTTCTAGAGTGTCTCTTGCTGTACCAAACCCATCTTGGACAAGGTCTAGGATTACCCAGTCCAGTGTACAGGTAAGTTGATGACTGGAACTAAACATCTGCACAGTGGAAATAGGGATGTTCATACTTTGTTCTCTACAACTCCTGTCAAACAAACTCCATCTGCTGCTAAAGGAAAGACACGTTCTTTTTGTTGCTATCAGGCACAACTGCTGTTTGCAGGAAACAGGCAAAATAGAAAGAAACTATTGTTGGTTTTTTCCTAAGAGAAAATGGTAATTTCTCCTTATAAATGTATGAAATATTTTTTGCATGAAGCTAAATCCACACGTGTGTATGTGTGACTGGACCCCAAGTGTTTTGCCAGTAACAGTCATGTGGCTGAAAATTTTCTCATTATTTTTGCAGTTCTTTGGAAGTTATGGTTTCAGTATTTTCTTATAATGTGAAAAAAAAAAAAAAGGCTGCTTTATTTGTAAAGTTCCTGGGCTCCATCTGGAACATTGAAAGTCAAGCCCTCTGGCCATAGGTGCTAAGCAAGCACAAAGTGCTGCAGGGCTGCTCTGCCCCTGGAGCCCATCCAGGGCTTGGGAAGGGACAGATTCTCTCAGCAGCACTGAAGCCAAAGCCCATTTTTGGGTCACTGCTCAAGGTACCTTTTCAACATGTATTCAATCAGAATATATTTTTCTTTCAAAGTAGCTGGGTCAATAGTCTACAAGACTTCAAGAGGCTTTGAGTGTCCAGATCTTGACAATTTTCTCAGTGACCTTTCTGTAGTTTCTCTTCACATTCTGAGGTTCCCATTCAAAGTGTCTTTTGGCTCATTTTTTCTAGTTGCTACTTTCCAAGCTGAACTGTTTTGCTCCATCCAAAATTAACAAAAAAGGTCTCCCTGACCCTTATCTTTTGGATGTTGCTGCAAAATTCAAAAGCAATGGGTGTGTTACCAGTCCCCTTTTTGGTACCACTTTAAATACAGCAGCACTTGGATGACATTGGCCTGGATGGACCAAGTGGCCTCGACCAGGGGACCCGACACTGCTGTCCCCAGGCCCTGGCAAAGCCTGGCACGAGTCCCTCCAGCCCCTCCTGGCCATCCCTGTGGGCCTTGGGCTGCAGGAACAGGAAGGCTGAAGTTCTGATGTGGTGGGGGAAGAGCAGCCCTTGAACCTGGTGGGAATTACAGCTCCTGTTGTGCTCAGACACTGCAGCACCTTCCTCCTGCTGCTCCCACAGTGCCCGAGTGCTTTGGGTTTGTCCAAAACTCCCTGCTGGCAGCCAGGGAAACTTCCTCAGAAATCACAACTTGTCCTTGTGCCCCTGAAGAATGAAAGCTTCATGTCCCACATGGAACTCACAATTCTGTGGCATTGGCAATGGTTTAGGAAAAGGAGGTTGCATGATAATATTGGGATTTTTTTTATATTTTGCAGCCAATCAGCTCATGATGGTCTCTCTGAGGTAAAGATCAAACAGCCTGGGCTCTGTGCCTGCACAGGGAGGGGGAGATACAGGGAAATGGGTCCCCTGGGCAGCTGGACAATGTCTGAACAGTCTAGAAAGCAGCAAATGCAAGAAGCACAGGGAAAGAACAATATAGCAGGAAAGAAAAGGGAAAATAATAGAAAAGGCAAAGAGAGCTGGTGCATCCCTGCAGGTCTGTCAGCAGGCTGGCTGTGGCAAGACCCCTGTCCCCCTGTCACATGTGCTGCTCTCTGGGAAGAGCTTTAGGTTCCCTTCCCACTGGGGAAGGAAATGCTCAGCCTCTCCCTGAGCACAGCTAATACTGGTTTTACAGAGGAAGTGACTCTGGGGCATCTCGTGGGATCTGGGTTGGATACACAGAGATTCCAGCCCCCCTTGGTGCCCTGGATGTTTGAGAGGTGTGAATCCCCCTGAAAGGGTAGAGCTGCAGCTGCCCCAGCCTGGCTGTGTGTGTCCCTGGGCCTGCAGGGGACCCTGCACCAATCCAGGAACTGGGAATGGCTCCACTTGTCTCTGATCCCACAGCTGGACTTCTGGCAATGACAGGATCAAACAGTGGTTTGTAATATTTTCATTAAGAGCAATGTGGTAACATATTGGAGTGAATACAAGAAAAAGAAGTAAAGTAAGAACATTATGAGCATCAGTTGGAAGATTCTGCATCTCTAAGTTCTTGAAAAGATCAGACTGTTATTTAAGTACCATTTCCCAGCAAACAAGAGCTGCTCTTGGGCTCTTTTGGAAGGAGTAGATAACTCTGTATGAAAGCAGGAGTCTAGCTGTGGACTGCTGTTAGATAATCTTTTTCCTCCCTTAAGGATATTTGTCCCTTTTTGAAGTAGAGTTTGGAATGCTTAACCTAAGTACAAAAATACAATTTTTTTTCTTATTGTGTGGTGAATTAATGCTTTCCCAGAGCCAGTCTGGAGGTTGGGCCTGTGGGGAAAATGTGCTGCATCCTGGACCTCGTGATGGATTCCCAGCTGCAGTTCTGTGTCCACGTGCAGTGACAGGGACAGGGCTGAGGGATTTATGGCTCTGGCTGCAAATCCTTGTGGGGCTCANGCCCCGCCCGGCCCCGCCCGGCCCCGCCCCGCCCCACTGGAGCCTCTGGGACCTGGGGCTGCAGCTTTGCTCTGCTCTGGGTCCAGCCTGGAGTTTTCCTTCAGGATATTGAGCCATTATTGCTCACTGGAAGCTCCAAGATTTGGTGCTTATGGGTGAAGTGTAGTCCTGTTATTTCCTTGTGTTCCTTCGTTAATGAACACAATAACAATGAGATTCGGCTTTTTATAAAGGTAATCATTTTATCCTGAACAATGTAGATTCCCAGAGAAAATGATAGTGAGTGAATTACTCTGAAACACAGTGCAATATTAACAGAGAGGACTGGCAGTATCTTAATACTGTTCTCTTAATGCATGTTGACATTGTTGTGGATATTTAAAGGACAAAATCCTACCCTTTCTCCCTAATAAGAATTTCTTTTCTTTTACTACACCCATCTGGAAAAATTTGGGGAAGCTAAAATATAACTAATAACCTATTAAGATCTCAGCACAGCATTTCCTGGGTATTCAAAATGCCAGTGTTTGCTAAAAGGAATATTTTAATATTCTGCAATGCAAACAAGGTCATAATGTCATGCAAATTAACTTCCAGATTGGAGAGATCTCCCATTCACACATTCGTTATGCTCCATTTTCATGGATGCTGATGACATCAAAGCCTTTAGTTAAACCCAGTGTTTTATTGCAATTGCAGTGCAGTGAAAGGATGGCTGGGTAATACCCCCCCAATCACATTGCTTAGTGGCACATCAGCAAAATATGTTTGTTAATATGAATTGGAAGGTTTATGCTTACTGAAATTAATGGTGAAACTTCCATTGGCTTGAAAGTCTGCACGACATTTTCCATAGTAGATGTTACAGTGAAATGCCTTCTGAACTGAAACAATGCACTGTTGTAATGCTGAGCAATAAAGCAGAAAATGTCTTTAATAAGGAACTTTGTTAATCAAAGCTGCAGGGAAAATGCTTCAATACCAGGTAAATTATGGGCACTTTTTTTCACCGTTTTTGTTTTCCTGCTGCTGTGTATGACAGTGACTTTAGGAACAGAATAGTAGCTGGTGGTGAGGGTTCTTCAGAGGCTTTGGCACAGACTGTTGTGATTTCTCCAAATCACCTGTTTGCCAGAAGTCATAAAAATCACAGAGTAAATGAAACTTCCCAAATCTGGGAGATGCCAGTGAGTTGTGACCCTGTGGTGAAGCACAAAATGGCTTAATGAGCAAATATAAAACGGTGATAATTCTGTGTAGAAATTTCTGCCTCAGAAAGGAATTCTGGAACATCCTCCTCAGTTGTTACCTGAGCATTGTGGCCTTGGTGTGCAGGGAGGTTCTGTGAAAGGGGGATGTTGTTTGAGGAGGTCTCATAATCGTGTGCTTCTCTCTCCCTCATTTCTGCCCCAGCTCTGCCTCCTTAAACACTCTGGAATTCAAAGAGGCACCTTAATTGCTAAAAGAAATGTCATTAGAGCCCTTCTCATTAAAGAGCTCCTGAGAGGGTGACTGGTGTGAGTGTTTGAAGGTTGTCTGCACAAATGAACAGGTCTTACAGTTTGGAGTTCTTATCCAGACCAGTTATTTCAGCTCTTTCAGAGTTTTCCCAAACTCTGTAGTGACCACATACATTTTAATTACTTTGGAAAGTAATTATCCTTATGGGAAAGTACCCCACAGTGTTCCAGCACTAAATGGAAAAGTAAAATAACACCAGATTTATGTACCACACAGAAGCTGCTATGTAATTAGTTCAAAAATATCCTTTCAAGAAATAATCAAATGCTTTTAAAATATCAGGATACAATTCCTAAATTTTAGTGATCAAATGCAAATATGGAGCAACTACATACATGTAGTTTTCTGCTTACTGTATTAAAATGTTGGAAAATCAAATTATTCTCACTTAGAGGTGTTCGAAGTATCTGTGTAGAACTGGGCAATAAATCTGCTAATTCCATGAGGGAAAAGGTCCCACACTGGTGGGTTTGTTACTCTGTTCCAGGCCTTGGCTCTGGTTTGGAAGTTCTGAGCAGGACAAGGCAGTGCCAGCTCTGGAGGCAGAGCAGTGTCAGTGTGTTGTGCCCTGGGGCACCACAGGGAGCAGGAGCTGTTGTCATGCTGAAAGAAATGGAACTTGGGAACAAATTCTTTGTCTGAGAACTTTATCCCATGGTGTCATTAAACAAACCCAAAGAGTTTCTATTTCTGATGGTATGTGATTAACAAGTAGCAGCTTCCTGGAATTGCAGTGGTCAGAAGTTACACAAATGCTTTATTCCCTGTTCTAGATGCAGGATGGCAATGAAGACTTAAAGCAAGTTACTTTAGAAAAGTTAAAGTGACTGTTCCTGACACCAAGGGAGTCCCTGCTGACCCAGTGGCAGAATACAAAGTTCTTTCAAGCTCCTTTTATGAAAATCTCACGAATTTGGAGGTTAGAAAAGTGGCCTCCTGCTTTGTAGAGAATGGAGCCATGGAAGTGGAAGACTTTGTAACATCAAAAGAGGAAAAAACCAAGAATGCATAGAATTTACCAGAAGTTGTAAGTTTGTAAACAAGGTTCAGTAAAAGAATGAAAAGTGATGCCCTTGATCCTCCCCTGAATTATTGTGAGATTTCTCTGTCTTTGCCAGACTCTTTGCCACTGTTTCCTTGACACGACTTTAACAGGGACAGTTTGGGCACAAATGCACCTCTGCTCCTCGTGCCCTTCCCAGCTGTGTCTGCAGCTGGAGGAGCAGGGAGAGCCCTTTGCAGGCTTTGTCTCCCCAAGTTCCTCCCCCAGTGTCAGTTTTGCTCCTGCAGCCTCTGAATCCCGTCCCCTTGTGGTGCCCAAAGCCGAACTCGGGATCCGAGCAGGGCAGGGACTCGTTTCAGCCCCAGGTTGCTGAGCTGGAGCTGCAGTGCCTGGGGACTGTCCCCCCAACAGCCCCTGGGGTCACAGTATTGTCCCTGCTGGGTTCCCTCAGCCCAGTCCCCCAGTCCCCCCTGGTTCTCTGGGTGGAATCCCAAGGGTTACTCAGGAACCCTCTGCCTTCACTTAGAGCTCCAGAGAGGGAAGTGTCCCTTGCCAGGCAATTTTCAACTCGGGCTACAGCAGAGCAGAGCGGGTGGTTGATCTGCCTTTTACTTCTCAAATGGTTAATGATAATGAACTGTAATTGAGAATTGCTTCGGGCTCATTAATATGCATGTTGTCATCCATTTATCTCCTTGTTTCCTTTGAAATCACCTTCTCAAGGGTTTGGAATGATGTTTGGTATTCATTTTTTCTTCCTGCTTTCCTGTTAGTATTTGCAGGTTTTTATTTTTGTCCTTTTTTTAGAAATGCACTCTTCTCATTCTTTTCCTGTGTAAGTTTCTGATTCTCTTAGCTTTTCACTGCTCCTGTAGGCTTCCTGACTTCTAATCACTCTGTTCTAGGTTTCTAAATGTCTGTCCAGTGTGCAAATAGGAGTAGGACAAGCTTCCTAACCTAAAACATTGTTATAGCTTGCTCAGCCTCTTGTGATTAATGCATCTATTCTTGCTTTCTTAAGACACTACTGAAAACAAGATGTCATATTTGTAACTTTTATTTTCTTGACCAAAACTCCGTTATGGAGTAACAGAGTATCTGCCTGAGCGTTCTGGGTTCTGGTTTGGTTTGTGTTTGAGTGAGTGTGTGTTCCTGCTGTGCACAAAGGGACCCTGCAGGCTCTTCCCTGGCCATGGCTGGGGGTCAGAGGGGGGAGTCACCTCTGGGACTGTTCCCCTCTGCTCTGGGTGAAGGGAGGGCTGTGACCTCTGGGAGCTGCAAGGTTCCCCCTGCACCCCCAACCCCCTTGTTTCCAAGGCAGAGGTGGATCCCGAGGCTCATCCTTGGAGCCACCCCGGGTTATTTCCAAAGCTTCTTGCTCCTCTCTGCTGCCACAAATAGCAACTCTGCTTTCTGGGGAAGTGGGAGCTCTGAAAGCCTCATTAGTGTGTTCCAATCTGAGTGATCCCACATGAAAGAGTAAGAGCCCTGTATCATTAGTAAGAGAAACAAATTTTGTTCATGATCATTCACAGTTAAATGGAGAGCTGAAAATAATAACAGATGAAAACTAATATGAAACTGTGTTTATTCGAGTTCTATTCATTCTAATTTTAGCCAGCCTTGTGAGGGTGCTTTTCAAACATCAGATTTGGAAGAGATATTCCCATCTTTAAGAAAGCCAACAAAATATACATAAAGCAACAACACAACAGTCCTGAATATCTGTAACTATTTTTGTATGTTACATTGCTGCTTGTTTCCTCAAAGAAGGGTTGAGATTTATGGTCTTAATGACAGCACTTCATTGTCAGCTCTGCCCCCTTGGCAGCACAGCTCCAAACATCAGTGAGAGCCTGGAAATCTGCTGAGAGCTTTTGACAGGAACAGCTCCAAAGATGGGACTGACTGTAGATCCCCCCTGATTCAAAGGGGGTCGTTCAGAAATGTTAAGTCCTTATTTAATTGTTCCCACCTCACTTGTGTCGATGTGGCTCCTTCCCCTCTCTGTGCACATTGCTCAGGTTTCTGAGCTGGCCATGCCCAGGAGCCTGGCAGAGTTATGGCCTTTCCTCTTGGGTTTTGTTTGCCCAGGTCTCCATCTCAAAGGTTTTGCTTTCCTTGAGAACCTGGTTTTTAAAAAAATATTTCTTTTAAAAGGGTAAATTTAGGTAATTTATTACTGTGTGATACTGCATTTTATTTCATGTGGAGGCTTTTAGGAATGAGCAGTTGAGTCTCAGGGTGCTGTTCAGTGAATGCACTATTACAATTCAGAAAAAATATAAATATATATATATTCAGAATAAATACTGAAGTTGCCTCAGTCTTTGCTGTGCCACCTTTCTACTTTATATTTGAATGGAGAAGTATTTCAGAGTCCAAAACTGCAGTAAGGGTTCTCAGTGCTCTGTTTTTGGTGGAGAATACCCAGGTCGTGAGGAGCAAAACCAGCTGTTCCAGGTTCTACTTTGGGCACCTATTTGTGTCCCAGCAGTGTCACCTGGCACAGGGCAGGTTGGCAAGGATTTAGGAGTGGAACTGTGCCCAACACTTGGAAATGTCCGTGCAGGAATGTCTGTGGCCAGTGATGGCACAGCCCAGGGCTGCCCTCAGTGCCCCCAGTGGAAAAAACGGCTCCCATTTCTTCCTGAGTTCATGAACGAGCTCTTCTGTGAAGTCTCAAAGACAAATCATGTCACTTCTGATTGCTGTGACTTACAAAGGAAAAATTTATCTGTGTTATGGAATGTGGCCTTCGGCTTCCAATATTTCCTCCTGTCATTTCTTTTCTATTACAGCACTATTGAGTTTCTTTGCATCAAATTACTGGACATCATAACTCTTGTCATTACTTTGAGTAGAGCTTGAGAATTGTTTTGACTATTGTTTCTGACAATATTGTGCTGACTCCATTTGATCCGTGTGTGCATTTGTAAGCAGAACTTCTCGTTGTGCCAAAATTTGCTCTGCTTTCCCAAATGGAAAATAAGCAGGAGAGTGCAAATGCATAATTAGGAAATACCCATTTATATCTCCCCCACTGCTCTGGAAGCACCGGGTCTGGGGGTGGGAGGGCAGATGTGGGGCAGATGTGGCACAGCTGTGCCCTCAGCACAGCAGGGAGGGCAGCACTGCCTCCCCTGGAGCCCCAGATGTGCCCTGAGACACATCTGGACAGAGGGTGCTCAGCCAGCCAGGTTGGCTCTGCTGTCCCACACAAGGTGACACCTTGGGGTGTCACAGACCCCAGAGCTGTGGGGGGAGTCAGAGCTGGCAGAGGCCCACGAGCAGCTCTGGGCTGAGAGTGACACTGTGACCTCCCGGGGGCTCTTTGTGCTGCCAGGACACAGGGCAGACAGGGCAGTGCCAGCTCTGCCCAGGGTCCCCAGGGGTGGGGATCCACCCCAGTTCACACCAGCCTGGGAGGTGATGAAAGATTCCTAAGAAATCCAGGGGTAAAACCCACGATTTGTAAGTCCTTGTGATTCAAGAGGGCTGTGCATTGTCCCCACTTACAGTTCTCAGAAGAACCAATATTTGGAAGTGGAGGAATAGTTGTTCTCAGGTGTTTGTTGGAGCCCTCTGAGCTGCAGCTCAGCAGTGTTGTAGCAACAATGGTTTCATTTTTCCAAGATAAACACTTGTAATGTTACTTTTCCTAGATCCCCTATATAATACTCAGTTTTCTGCAGTTACCTGCTCTCCTGCTTTTACAAAAATCACGCTGGCTGAGCTTTAATTGTTAATACATCAGCCTTCTGTGAAATGGTGAACACTTGTAAGCCAAGGAAATGTGCCATGGAAATGATCTCAAATGCTTACCTGGCCTGTGGGCATATGGACCAGACAACAGCAGGGGATATTTCTCTTCTGCAGTCCTTGAGTGCAAAGCAGTGTGAAATCTGGCTAATTTATCAGGAATTGTCATGAAGTGTGAGGTCATTGACTGCCCCAAACACTGTCAGGTAAGAACAGAGCTGGACAAGAACTGCTTAGGGGCTTTCTGGATTATCCTGCCCTCTTTCCTCCAAGCAAACAGCAGAGTGTTGTCACCAAAGCCTGTCCTGGTGCCCCTCCCTGTGCCCATCCCTGCAGCCACAGCCCTCCCCTTCCTGTTGGCCCTTGTTCAGATGTGGGCAGAGGCCACAAGGAGAAAAACCCTTCCTGTTCACAGCAAACCTGTTGATTTCAAAGACAAAGAATTAGTCTAAAACACCTCCAGGTCATTTTTAAAAAGGGCTGAGGAAAGTTTGGGGTTTGTTCAGTTACAGAAGGGAGAAGGATTCCTAATAAAGCCAGAATGCAGAAAAAGAAATCTTGCAGCCATCTTTCTTCTTTCTCTCTGTAAAAGGGGTTTTAAACAACAATCTTTTCAGTAGTTTGGACAATATAATGAAGAGACAATAATTTCAATCATCTGATGTGTCAGGTTAATAATCTGTGCCTTGCTGGCACTGAGACACTGCAGGGTGTGTGTTAGAAATTTGTTTTTCACGTTGTCAGAAGCCTTGTCATTGTGGCCTCCTTGGGTGCCCTCCAGGGCTGGAAACTGCCCGACTTGAAACAATCCTGCCCAGAGCCAAAGGAAACCAGCTGCCAAGGGCTTGGAGGGAATGTGGGTCAGCCAGGGATATACCATGGCATGAAGCACATGAGCAGTTCAATAATCTCACTTTCTTGGAGATGAAAGAATGTTTCCTCCAGCCTTTTTTGGTTTTTTTAACAGTGGAGCAAAGACAAGGTATCTGCCCTGTGCTCGAGGGACAGGACAGGCAGTTGTGCAGCTGAGCTGGGGCTGAGGGGAAAGGACAAAGGTGGACCCAGCAAACAGTGTCCCCTGTGTCCCCCTCAAAGCAAAGGTCAGACAGAACTTGCTGGGGTCACTGCTGGGACAGGGCTCATCCCACCTCATCACTGGGGCTCATCCCAACCCCTCCCCTGCTGCAGGGGGCTGTTCTGGAACTTCCCCTGCCTCTTCTCAAATGAAACCTGCCTTGCTGTGGCCAGAAACAAAGGATTCTAAAAAAACCCCCTTTCAACTACTACAGGGTGGAGGAATCCCAGAGCAACTCATTCTCCTTTCTTTTATCCACTGCTGAGCTGCTAAGCACTGCAATGATGTTTATCTAATAACTCCATTCTCCTTGAGGCATATTTTCTATTAATAGTAATTATCTATGACTTATAATTTGTCTTGAATTCTCCTTACTAGTGCAGCACTTGAACTGATTATGTACTCCCACTATTAGAATAAAAAATGATGTGACTGCATTCTTAATAACAGCTGCATAGAAGTGTGTGCACAAAAATACCATATCTCCTGAAAGTGAGAGGTGTTTCTACCCACAGTGAGGTGGATGAATGTTCACCAATTGCAGAATAAGTGGGATGAAGGGGCTCCTGACATTCTCTTTAACAAGATCAAATGTCTCCTGACATTGACTTGCACAATCAGAATTCTCAAATTATTCTTGGTGTGTTGTGGAAACTCAGAGAACAATGCTGGGTTTGGTACTTGGGGATCTTTAGTGAAATAAACACATAATAATGCAGGTCCTGATCTGAAGAGTTTACAACTTATGTAGAAAAGACAGAAACCATTGTTTTGTGGAGTTCCCAGGTGTAAATTCCAGAGAGATCAAGAACTTCTCAAGGTCAAATGGGAAACTTTTGTCTGAGCAGGGAAGAAAGTTAAATGCCCTCAGTGCTGGTTTAGTGCATTTACTAGAAATTCCTGTAAGGAGCTGATGTCCTTTTGGTGACTGAAAATTGGGCCCACGCTGCTGTTCCTGGGGCTGATCTGGGGCTGAGGGAACTGTTGGTCTTCACTGCTTTGGATGTTGGAGCAAATCCACCTGTGGGGGAGGTGAGTGCCATCCTTTGCCTCTTAAAACAGGAATTCAGCTTTTGCTGAATACACAAAAGCAGGTTGGAAAATTCCAGCTGAAAGGAGAGCAGTGGACTTTACCTTTCTGCAGAATGTGTCAGTTTGCAGTGGTACAGCTGGAGTTCCTGGTGTGGTTATTGTGACTCTATCAGTAATTATAAAACATTCCATGGAAGAGGGAGCTTATGAATCCTCTTTTTTTTTCTGTCTTGACTCATCTGACCTTGGAAAATTGCACTGAGATCTGTACTTTTGAATGTCTTATGTCAGCTGAGCTGTACTTACAACCTTAAGGGACATAAGAAATGTCCAGTGTCCCTGAGCTGCTCTGCCAGCTTTGTTTCCTCATCAGTTCAAAACCACTAAAAAACCCAAACAAAACCCTCACCACATCTGCATTCACCTCACAGGAGTGATGTAAAATTAAGCAGTTTATCTGGAAAAGTCTTCTGAAAGAATCTGTTACTAGAAATAATTACTGTTGTACAACAGGACAAGAGCAAGAAGTTGAGTGGTTTAAAGTGATGGCTCTAATTCAAAGCATTCCTTAAAGATCCAGATTAGGGAAAAGTGTCTGGAACTCTGGACCCCAATCCTTCCAGGTTTATGTTTGTAAAGCCCCTGATTCCAAACTGGTCATTGATTGGCATTTCTGCATCTTATTTATAATCCAGGCCTTTCTCCAAAGGGCTCCTCAGTCCCTGCAGCCACAGGGGAGGATGAGCTGGGAGGGACTGGATTTTGGGATGTGCTGGGAGGGGACTCTGGATTTTGGGATATGCTGGGAGGGACTGAGGATTTTGGGATGTGCTGGGAGGGACTGGGGAGTTTGGGGTA
>WEIV01028685.1:98122-124836 GCA_013390005.1 Calyptomena viridis | reverse complement strand
GGGACTGTGGATTTTGGGATGTGCTGGGAGGGATTGTGGATTTTGGGATGTGCTGACTGGGCTCAGTGGGAACAGGGCAGCCCTGTTTGAATATAAATAGGGAGAGAATTCCCATGGCAGAGAACTCAGTGGTGTTCAGCCCACCCAGCAAATTAAACAATAAACATGAATTTGCATTTAACTGTCTTGAACAGATGTTCATCAACAGAGTGCAGGCACAGGTTTTTTCTTATTTTAATCAAGGAGAATAGAACAAACATTAGTTTATTGGCCTGGGGGGGAGTTGGGGGGTGTGTAAATCCATACTGAGACACCAAATAAAAAGGTAGAGACCAAAAATCGGAGGACACTTCCATTTTCTTTTGAAACAAGCAGCCAGTAGAATCTGGACTGCAAAACAAATAATTACATTTTATTTTGTTACAGTAAATAGATCATTCATAACTGAAAATGAAGAAGTCAAATTCTCTGTAACTGCACCCTCTGGTGCTACCTGTCATTACAATATGTTCAAATTACTATTATATTTAATACATGTGTAATCTTGCATGGAAGATTGGATTCTCATTAATAGTCTGATCTTAAAAAAGGTTTAATAGAAATGCAAGTTTTTAGGATTCCATAGCAAAAGTTATGTCGGGTGGAGGAAGAAACATGAAGACTAGAACTGATCACAAGAGATTGTAATTAATTAAAAATAATTTAACAGCATGCAGAATTTAGGTTTGAAGACCTTCACAATTCTCTCCTGTGCTTTTGGAAACAAGCTGGTGAATTCTGTGTCCAATGCCTTCCAAATCCACGTGGAGATCTCATGGGAATGAGGGAGTGGAACTTGACATTGCTGAAGCCTTTGGAAAATCCCCTATTTTAAGGACACAGTGAAAGTGGACTATGTGACATTAGAATTTATTGATCAGTATCCAAATAATCTTCCCCCTTCTAACCCTTGAAGACTTTGCCCAAGGTGCTGAATGGAACTGGGATTCTCCCCCCTGTGCCAGTGTTTGGTACCAACAGTTGTACCTTTGATAAGTGCACGTCTGTCTGACAGGGAGGTTGTGTGAGTTTCCAGAGGTCTCTGCCCATAGGAACAAGTACCTCTGGCAACACACCTCCTCAGCAGAATGAGAGAAACCCCCTGAGCTCTGTGGACAGTGTTCTGTGAATTAAAGCAGGGCTTTGATTCCAGCTCTGGCTTCAGGAGGGAGCTGGGAATTCTGCACAGCTGGGAATTCTGCACAGCTGGCAGGGAAGTTGTGGGGTGGGAATGTGACACCAACAAGCCTAAAGCAGGACCATCATCCTCTCCACAGAACTCAGGGTAGGGTTCAGTAACCTGGATTGCCTGGGAATTGCTTGAGGATTACTCTCCACAATGGTGTTTGTTTGGCTCGGAGGTTTTGGCCACGGGCTGATTGTCCAGAGTCCCTGGATCCTGCCCTGTTGGTGGCACAGCAGGACGTGCTGCCAAGGGGACCCCACAGCCACTGTGGGACTGTCAGTGCCCTCAGGGGTGAGATGGCAAAATAGGAGGTGATTCTCCAATGCTCCAGCCAGACCTTTGTGACCTTGGCCTGGTTGGTTTTGCCGGGTTTGGGGTTTGTGTTGGTTTTATTTTTCGTGTAGCACGATTGTCCTCCCTGTTACACTCTGGTGTGGCTTCAGGAATGAAAGTGAAAATACTCCAGTTGCACTGTCCCCAGACTGGGAAGGAGTGTCCCCTGCAGAGGGGAGGGGTGGCTGCAGGAATATCTGTGTCTTGGCACAGGGAGGTGTTTCAGCTGCACCTGAACAGGAGCAGGAAAAAGTGTGTACAGTAAGTTTTGCAATTCAAGTGACTTGACTATAAATGTCCTTACATTTAGAAAGTCTCCCATCACAGAGACTATTTGGCAACTTAACAAGTTTAGAAGGAAAAGAAACTTCCTCATTGTTATTAGATTAAGTAGGTTTACTTGCTGGAGCTGTTTTTTCTTAGTAATGAACTGCAGCTTGGAGTTGTCATGACACTGACTCAAGTGGGATGAGAAGTTCAACTTACAAATTGCTGATAAACTGTAGATGCAGAAGTGCTTTCTCCAGAATGACAAACACACCTAAAACATCGAGCAGTTGGGCTAAAAATGTGCAAAATGGATGTCAAGGAGATCAAAACAAGATATAAAAGACATGTTTAAAGAAATGTCTCCTCAGCCCTTCCTCAAAGTGACATTTGCAGCCACAGTTACCCAGGGCTGTCTCTGAAGGGACACTTTGGAATTTCTCCAAATATTTCCAGTGAGAAAATACTGGTCACAAAGAGACCAAGTAAAGTTAATGGGTGTTATTTAGACCCAGTTTCTCTCAGTCTCACTTGATGACAGACTGGGAGCTGAACTAGACTGAAAATCAGAATATCTTAGTGCTGAACCCCTGACTCATCAATGCCTCCTGACATACTGAATGTGCTTTTATAACCTGCACTGTATCAAATACAATCACAGTAATAAAACTTACAAATATGTTTCTAACAATCTTGTAAGCATTTGGGTAGTTGGTTTTTTTCAGTAAAATATTAGACATTCAAATTTTTGCTCTTTTTTGAAAGCACCCCCCAGGTCTCTCCTCCTCCACCAGATTAGTCTGCACGTTTTACATAGATGATCTTTAGCTAAATAGTACTGGAGAGTTTAATTGAGTTGTTCATCCATCTGTGGTGTGATGAGATGTTTTAGAGGCTCCTCAGCCTGTGCTGCTCCTCTGAGTGACACATCTCCTCTCAGTGCTGCATTTCCTGCACTGTTCCCTTGCCATGAGCTCAGGGAACCTGTGCACCCTCGTGGTCCCCCCAGCAGAACAGCTCTGCCATCACCTCCCACCCAAGTGCACCAGCCCTCACTGACCTGAGGGGCTCTGGGCTCCACAAACCTATTGCAGTCCATTTATTAATTGTGTCAACTGAAACAAGAGATGGAAACAAGTGTGTCCATAAGGTAAATGAGGGTTCAACAAGTTACAGGGACATCACAAGCACTTCAGTCAAAACAGTCCCAAGTGAAAACATAGAAATGAACTCTTGAAGAAACTGTTCTGGAAAAGTACATTTGAGCCATTTGTGGATTGTTTTGTAAGACAAAGTGACATCAACTTAATCAGAGACTTGTACAAGGTTATGCAATAGTGAATTAATATTGATTTACTATAAATGTCTGGGTTTGGATCTGATCCTGAAGTGACTTTCACAGACTTTTTTTCTGTCAATAGATTTGCATTGGATTGGCACTTGTTTACAATTTTGGGATCTGTAAAGGCCTTGTCCTTATGAAGACTTGAAATACCTACTTATTATCCTCTTTTAAGTGGCCTCTCTCCTATTTAGAAGTTGCTGTGAAGTGGAGGAAAGGTAAGGGCTGAGGATGGATGGTGCTAATGAAGAAAAGCTCATGGGCAGGACCAGATTATACAGTTTGGAGTAGCAGATAATGCAAGTTTTAGCAATTGAGATTGAGAGAGATTAAATATATGATGCTAATGTTTTTTTCCATATTGTATGTGTCAGAAAAAGTCAAGGGTTCTTGTCACTCTGCCCAAGGAAAGTCGTGCTATATTTAAATAACAGCAAAGAGATAATCTGTCTTTTCCTGATCCTTGCATTGTTAGGGGGGCATAAAGCCCTGTTTGTGACAAATACATGCTTTAAAGACCTGTTCACAGCCTTGGATGTGAGCTGGTATTAAATCAGGAGTGAGATAATGAGAGGTCTGTTTAAGACCTCAAAGGAATTGCTGTTAACTTCTTTATCCTGCATTAGGAACTGTCAGGGTTTTGCAGAAACGTGTCAGCACTGGGAGAGAGCTGAACTCGGTGCCCAGAAGGACCAGGGGATCCAGCACTGCCTGGGCCCTTGGCCCCATGGCATCGAGTTCTGGAGCTCTCTGTCTTTCCAGGAGGCACCAGGAGATGTGCCAGCCTTGCAGGCTCCTGCATTTCTGCCAGTCTAANACCAGGAGATGTGCCAGCCTTGCATTTCTGCCAGTCTACCGGGGGTATTGTGTCCTTACAGGGAACAGACACACTGGAGTGAAACAGTAATACACCCCCGGTATGGTGGGTTAGAAAAATAAAAGGCACACTAAAACTCCTTGGTGTGTGGTGTTTCACTATTCCAGAGCTGGTTCAGCAGTAATAAATAAATATTCATGAAAAATGCATTCAGCAGTTGACAAAAACGTCAGGAAGGGTGATTGGTGTTACTGAGCCATGTGCAGAAAGACTTAATAATGTGGGAAAATAGATGAAGGGATTGTAAGAGCAAGTTTGGGGGGTTGGCATTCTGAAAGAAAAGAGTCTCCACAGTTTGGCAGAAACTCCTGAATGCTGTTTGCAATAATGACATTGTGGGAAGCAGAGCCAAGAAAGGAGGAAGGGAGGCTG
Organism: Calyptomena viridis; assembly: GCA_013390005.1. Taxonomy (NCBI): domain Eukaryota; kingdom Metazoa; phylum Chordata; class Aves; order Passeriformes; family Eurylaimidae; genus Calyptomena; species Calyptomena viridis. Next base: position 120,420 of record WEIV01028685.1, on the reverse strand, counting down.
AGCCTGAGTGGGGATCGCTAATTCTACTGCAAACTGATCTTTGTACCACCATTAGGAAAGAAGGAACTTCCTGGAATGTCACTTTGACTTTCCCAACTCTCTTCCCTCTTGGATAACTTACAGGTTATCCTGATGAATATCTGGCAATACTGTTTTTCAATGGAAAAAACCAGAATTTTTGTTCACTGGAGAATGTTTTCGAGCTTTTTTGTGTGTGACAAATCATCCACCACCTTTAGGGAAGTTGTGGTGGGGACTGGAATGCAGTTGAGACCCAAACCTAAAACATTGTAGCCAGAAGGAGTAAAATGAACAATTTGGAAAACGAATGTTTTGATATTAATAAAATGATTAAATAATTGACATGAATGCTCTGGTTTAATCTGATCAGAATCTCACAGGGAGGGAAGGCAGGCTCTTTTTTCTGTATTTAAAGTTCTGTATTTAAAATTACTAGTGCAAGAACCGCTTTTCCAGGAAAGCTTTTTAGATCATTAGTTTTATTTGGTTTTAAATTACAAAATATTTCTATCTGCTCCATGAAAAGATTATAAACAAAGCAGGTGTGAGGTGGGGAGAAAAACCTCTGCTGTAGGGCTTGAATATGTAACTGCTTGTGGCCTAAAGGAGGTGTATGTGCTCCTTAAGGCCCGTGAAGAATTTAGGACCTTAAAACTTGTACAGATTACTCTCATTTATGGAGAATAAGAGAGTCCTAATTGAGGTCAGATCATGTTTCCATGAACTAATAACCCCTTTGACAACAAGTCAAATGTGTTGCAAAGTGAGATAGGTTTTTTCCCCCCCTGTAATTAGAAGTTCACAGATATTTTGGGTTTGAGCAGGAATAAGAATAGTTTGTTTTTTAATAATAACTCTCAGTACATACAGAAATTTATTTCCTACTTTACAATTGTGGAGATGACTTTGGTTTCTTTGGACTCCTTCACTTCTCTTGGTCAAACCGGGGTTTAAGACTTGCCTCTCAAAGCCTGGCTGAGTGTCCCCTGTGCTTTGTCACCACTTGTACCTGCCCTGGCCTTGGTGGCCCCGAGCTGCTCCCTGGAATGAGCTGGACTGGGATCCAGTGGAGCTGCATGGAGCAGGGATGTACAACATGGAGCAGGGATGTACAACATGGAGCAGGGATGCACAACACCCAGTGGAGCTGCACGGAGCAGGGATGTACAACATGGAGCAGGGATGCACAACATGGAGCAGGGATGCACAACACCCAGGGGAGCTGTGTGGAGCAGGGATACACAACACCCGGCTCCCCTCTGACCTCCGCATTCTGCTGGTGCTCATTAAGGTCATTAAGGTCATTAAGGACTGGTTTCCTGCCAGGCTCTCCCCAGAGCCGGTGGCAGAGTTATGGGGAGGGAAAGGCTTCACTGAGCACAGGGAAATCCTGCCTGAATAAATTCCTTCCAGAGGCAAAGCTGCTCTTGTCAGCAGTGCAGGGGAACAAGGCTGTGCCGAGCTGAGCAGTGGCCAAGTGCCCCCTGAATTCTGTGTGCACATGTGGGAGAAGGGCCTCGCCTTGGGCACCTCACAGGGCACCAGAGTCACCAAAGCACCCGAGCACCAAGGCCGGGGCTCTGGCCAGGGGTGCTGAGGACTCTGCTCCTCACACTGCTGGGCTTTGTGCAGCTCCTGCTTTAGTCCCCCTGTGCTCTGAGCTCAGCAGTGCATCATCCCAGGGCCACCTCGGCACAGGTCCTACACCTCAACCCCCGGGGTCTTTATTTGGTTTAGAAATGAAAAAATAATGGGGGGAGAACTTAGATCAATACCAAGAAATAGCTGTAGTAACTGAGGATTCTGCTGTCCTGTTACATAACTCTGTCATTGTGTTCTCAGTCTGTTTCTTGCACGTCTGGTCAGGAAGAAGATGCTACAAATGACTTTAAGCTACACTTGGTCCCTCTGTGGTGTGTGTGGGTTAAAACCACAACATCCTTTGGACCAGGATACAGAGAAAGTTAGGTCAGGGTTGAATAATGTATTACCAGAGTGCAACAGCTCGAGGCAATTGCCCATCTTCTCCCCACAGGGGCCTCTTTTCCACACAGAAATTCCCATTTACAGCAACTTTAGCTCCTGGTCTTCCTATTGCAGTAGAGTCAAAAATACTGGAAGAAACCCATATCCCCCAATTTCCTTCAAATTTGTACTAGAGAAAGAAATATTATTCTTTTTATATTTTCTACAGAAATACACAGGTATATATGCATACAAATATATACATACATGTGTATATAACCTATACATAAAACCTTTCTTTATCTGCTCTTTTACTCTCTTGCTTGGCTCATGTTTGACCATAACCAGGATTGTTAAGAACTGACACTAATTAAAAGTAATTGCATTTATTGTAAGATGTAACTTAACATTATTAACATTATTGATAACACCTGTGTCTCTACAATGCATGGAATAGGAAAAATACTCATTCCCTTCCTACCATTCAACCAGCTGTGGAGAACCAGCCCTTCTGTGTCTTATCCACATGAAAAGCTCTTTGGAAAAACAGAGAAATAGTCTTTGTGCTCATGTTGAAATATGCTGTGAAATCCCAAGAGCTCCTAGTATATTTTTAATGTGTTTTAACATTTTTCCTAATCAGGAAGTTACAACTATTTTATACATTGAAATACTACACTCCAGGGACATAGTGACTATTTAGTAACTCTCTGCATCTGCTGTAAAATTCATATTTCATTTTCTGTTAAACTAAGACCAGATACGAATTTTAGCTCCTTTAGTGTCACTTGTTTTACTATAGCTTTTAAACATTTTCATTTGATGCATAAACCAGTTTTAAAGTACTCTAAGAACTTTTACAAATATTAATGTACTCAAAATAGAAATTAGTCAGTGAAGCAAGAATGAGTACAGTTACTCTAAAAAATAACTTCTGGATCCCTACAGCACAGTTTGCTTTTTCTCAAAGTAAGATGTATTTACAAATTATAAAATACTTGTTCAGTATCCACAGTGTCATTTTTTTCATAAAATAGTATATAAAGGCTGAAAATAGGAAAAATTGTCACCACTAGTTTCAAAGCGAAATGAAGAAAGAATTCAGTGCACTTACAAATACATCCAAGTGTGCCAGCCTGCAGCCAGTCAGGAAAAGCAAACTGCCACCACGACTGATCTGGGCAAAGAATATTCATTATTGACTCGAACCCCTAAATTGTCCCATGGAGGCCCTTCAGTGTGGGAGAACAAAGGTGCCCTCCCATGTTCAGCCCACCTCCCCCACTGCTGAAAGCCAAACCCCCCTGGAACAGGAGAACAGGAGCTGGGACAGGGACTGACAAGTGTCACAATCCAGTGACAGCCAGGACTTCCTGGAGTCAATTAGTTCCTCCTGGAATGGTTCCTCACAAAGCAAAAGTCCCTGAATATCCTGAATCTGTGTGTTAGTTTGTGTTCCTGTTCAACTTTATTGTACTAAAATTAATTCACACAGGCTGGAATCCTTCATTCCTATTGGGCTGCAGCTGCCACTTGTCTGTGTGCTGCTGCCTGGAGCCCTTGTCCTGCAGCCCACAGTGTCACTGCCCGGGCTGTCACTGGGGCCACCTTCCCTCACTGGACAGGGAGGGGATGAAGGAGTTCTGGCACTGTCTGTGTTGAGAGTGACCAAACATCATCCCCTGGAGACTCTGAATGTGCTGACAGTCCTCTGGCTTCGGGAAACATTGAGGAGTTTGTTCCAGGCAGTTGAGAAGGAGGTGCTGAAATGCAGCCTGTTCTGTAACTCCCAGGCTCTGCTTCCAGGAGTTCCCTGGAGCTGCAGCCTTGCATGTAGCTGGATGGGCAACTGCATCTTTCTGTCTATTCAGCTTCAGACCTTGAAAACAGCCTGACATCTCAGTCTTGCCTTTCCAGATCCTGCTGAGAAATTGCTTGTTATTATTCTGGTTGTACTTGCAGCTTCACTCTGAACAAACCAAGTTCCAGTGAGGCAGCTAAAGCACATAAAAAATAGTTTGTGTTTCCTTTGTTTCTTGTCTCATTCTTTATAAATGTTATCTCAAATCAAAGATGAAAATTAAATTAAATTAAGGTATTAACCATTCATCTTTTATATAAAGGGACTAAAATGATGGAATTGCAGCTCCTTTCCATAGGATTTCTTTCCAATGTTATTTGGGGTCAGTTTCAAGTGATGGAAATCAGTGCCATTCCCAACCATTTCAGAACCAGCTGGTTTTAGCAATCCTTGTTCTATTTAAAAACCCCCCAACCAACTCCTTTTATTGATGGTTTATATCGATGTGAACATTCAATTGTTTACAGCAGTTGTAGAACAAATGCACATTCTTTCCTTTGACAATTGAACAAGATAATTTAAGAACTTTTAGAGTAGAATCACTGTAAGAAATGTTAGAGCCCTAAGCAGTTTGCAGCTCCTGAGGTGTCCCGGGTTTGCCCCCAGCTCGTGTCCAATGCAAATATTGCTGTTTGAGAGCACACACCAGTGTGTGGAAGTCTCTGCAGTGCTGGGACCTGGAGGGATGGTCTTCACTCTGACTTTTCTTCAGTTGGACTGGGGGTCATTTCGGAAATGCATTGCAGAAGGCTCAAAAAACTGGAAGAAAAGTTTGGAGAAGGTGAAGTTTGGGCTGGTACCAATCGTTAACAAAACCAGCAAAGCCCCGTGATTTTTAACTCTCAGCAGACTTCAAACAGAACTGCTTTACAAGGGAGAATCCTCCTAGAACCTGGTGCTCATTCCCTGGGCCCTCAAAGCCCAGTTAAGTACGTGTGGAGTGACTGTTTCCCCTGAACTTGCTTTTGAAGTGTTTAAACTGAAACTTGCTCTAACAATATTTACTGCCAGCTTTACAAACAGCAACTGAAGCAAAATACTTTTCCAGTTCTTGTTTCTTTCTTGTTTTTTTTTCTTCCCACTTGACATCAATAGCATCTCATCTTCCTCAGCTTCCTCTGTAACTCCATCATACCAAGTTCTCTGTTCCCAAATAACACCCAGGACTCAGCAAATTTAGCCTTTAGTGCTCCCCAACATAAAAGCTGACCTCTGCTTGTTTTGCTGCATCTATCACCAAAAGTTTAAGATCATCTCCTTCTTTATTTTGATTTATTCCATCATTCCATATGACAGGAAAAACTGTAATATAATGTTATCTATAAAAACTAAGACAGAGAAATTTAGAAACAAGATGCATAAGATGATGTGAGAACATCATATGCATTGTGAGCTATCCAGCAAAGGCAGAGAGGTGCTCGTAGTCTTCTCTTCAAAAGGGGATCCTTTGCATTCTAAATCAAGCAAATTTTAAAATAAACTAAGTGTGCAATTCACCTACCAAGGTCAATGTTGTAAATTAGTATTCACCTGAAGGATTTAGCAAGATTTAAAACAAACAAAAAAAAAAAGCCAAAATATGCTGTATGACAAAATGAGAACAACTTTTTCTCATTTGTCAGAAAGGTCTGTTCTCCTTTCAAGAACTTTTCTCTTTGCTAATTTAGACAAATGTGTCTTGTTTGCCACTGTATAGAGCTTTTTGTGGGTGGCAGATATTACTGTACTGTGCATAGAAACATGCCTGTTCTGTTTTCCCTGTGTAAGTCATGGCAATGTCACATCTTCAGACTTGCAGCTAAATTAATTGACCTTACACAGGGAGGGAGTGAGTCCTCTTGGAGTAACTCTGATGCTTTCTTTTCTTCCTGTTATACATGACACAGTGGTATTGCTATAGATAAGCATCTGTCAGCATTGCTATAAAGCCTTTGGGGAGAAAGGGGAGCTTTTCTTACAAGTATCAGGATTTTCTGTGGTCTAAAAACTGGAATCTGTTATTTCATACTTTTTGTAGTCCTTTGTTATATTGGGTTCTAACAACATGCTGTCTAGCAAAATGCAGGCAGAGAATTCTATTAGCTTGATTTCTCTACTTTTACCAATATAATTGTTGTCCTGCAATGCTATTTATATATTTATTGTTTATGGTCTTCATAATTCAAAACTCAGCTGTCAACACTGCTCTCTTTTCTAAATCTTGCTGCTGGATTTCTGTCTTTCTATAATGCTACTACAGAACAGAATTTCTGAGCTTCTGAGCACATTTGTGAGCTTGTAAAGTAGCATTTAAAAAATATTTATGGTCAGCACTTTGTCCTAGACTTTGGAAGTATTTTAAAAGCCTGGTTCTGATGTAACTATTAATATGTGAGGTTTAGTGTAAATATTTCATCACTACCAAGGGAAATGTTCCAAGTGTTTCTGGGCCCCAGGGGTGAGTGTTGCAGTGAGATCAGGGGGTGTTGGCTGAGGCAGCAGCAGCTCAGGCTGCAGAGGTCACACAGCAGCTCCTGCCCTGCCCTGACTCAGGGCTCGTTTGCCCCCCAGGCAGTGTGGGACCAGCAGGACCAGTACCTGCACTGGGTGGCTCTGGGGTTGGCAGTGGGACCTCTGGAGGGAGAGACACCTGCAGTGTTTGTGGGACAGAGCCTCCCCCCTCCTGCCCTGCCCACATCACACTGGGGCACCAGCAGCACACTGGGGCACCAGCAGCACACTGGGCTGGTGGCTCTGCCTCCAGCAGGGACACGGTGCCACCAGCACTGCCCCTTCCCTTCCAAGTGTCCGTGTGCCTTCCTTCCTCCTCTGGGCACATTCCCCTCAGCCTGCAGGGAAACAAATGTAGGAAATGAAGGTGGAGCCTGAGCAGCACTCGGAGCAGATTTCCAGCCTCTGGTTTTATGGATGCAGGGCCTTTGTGCATTTGGTGCTATCTAAATACCATCATTATCTCTCTAGCTGTCCTAAATAAAGCTGAATGTACCAATCATATTGACTGCACTGCACAGGGAGATCCAAAACTCTATGGCAACAAGGCAAATGAGTATTTTTTTACCAAGGAAATGGGAAACCATTGACTGTATTTAGGCAAAAGGGGAAAAATTAGAGATTTAAAGCATTAAAGACTTGAAGTTTAATGACTAGTCACTGACTGGTTATTCTAGACATGCTCCATTTGCAGGGCACACATCTCTTCTGGACCTCATGGACATCCAAAGATGTGATCACTTTCTGCCCGATTCAAACAAACTTAAGCAAAGAATTTAGCAGCTTTATCTGCATGAAATAGTGCAGTTACATGAAAAAATCAGGGAAAATCAGTGTTAAAAAGTATAAAACCAGGGGCTCATGATTCACAAACTTTACTAATCCTTCATACTATGAATAACAAACTTTAGGGGAGACTTATCACACAACCTCAGTGAGGAAACCTTAGGATATTAAAAGTTCTTATCTCCTTCACTGCAATGCTTTAACAGATGATTCTGCCATTCCTTACTGCAGGTAGGTAGACTGATAAATAGAAGATTTCAGATGAATTTGTTTGCTGAGAATGACATCCTACATTGTCTTACGGTGCATGTTCTGCTCAGTGCAACGTGTTTCCATTTCCCCTCCTACAGAGCCTCTCTGCACTGCACTGAGGCCACAGCTCAGTTTTTGGGGAAAGCATCCTATGAGTCCTCAGAAAGGACTGAGTAACTGGAGCTGCAAGAGGAAATGAGTAACACTGGCCCAGTAAACATCTCACATATTCTAACCAAGGCTTCAGCAAAGGCACTACTCACTTCCATGGTGTCTTTTGAAAGGTAGACAACCCAGTACACCAGGTTGAATCCTGCAAATGCCACTGGGAAGAGGATCCTGGAGTACTGGTCGATTTTACTGGCTCCTCCAATAGCTGGTGGCTGTGGTGGGGGCCCAGGCACTGGTGGGTACTGGGCTGCAGGGCTGCAGGTGCTGCTGGGCTCGGGGCCCGGGGCTGCCTGGGAGCTCAGCGAGTTCACTCTCTTCTTCACGCTCGAGCTGGAGTCCGAGTGCTGGGGAGAGAAAGGGCATTTGGCACAGGCTCCTTTCCAGCTTTTACTCCACTTCCTGCTGTTACCACTGCCTCTCTGCTATGGAGACCCTGAGGAAATCACCAATATACACAGGTGCATTTGGGGCCTAAAGCTTTGCTGGGAAACCATGACAGAATGTGTGATTTCATACCTTTAACATGGTAATAAATGGGAGCTGCAGGAGAAAAAGAAAAGATGGAGCTAAAAGCAAGGTAATGCTGTATGTAAATTGCAATCTATTGGTATGACTGAGGTTTATGTAGATATGGATCCAGTTTTAAAAAGATAGCACATATGGGCTGGCTCAATGTGGCCTTCCCTGTGTGACCCCTGGATGAGTTTGGATTTTCCAAACTCACTGAGTGGAGTCAGGCTGTCACACAAGAGCTACAGAGCTGCTGCACAAAAGGCAATGGACTCCCTGTACAGGTGCTGAGGACATGAATGCTAAATTGTCCTATTGTTTTTTCTAGGATGAAATTTCATTTTCAAATGTATCTCATGATTCCCTCAGCATTTCCATGCATGCAACTGAAAACAAATATACTTAACTGTAATTGGACTATTTTTATTTTCATTTATGGTAAATGAAACCAAATTACTCCCATATTTTGTGCAATATTTGTAGCCAGGTCCAATTACTCTTCAGAAAGCTGCAAGAAAACTCTTATGAAAATTCAGGCAGAACTCAGGAACATTTAGAGCCTACCTCTCAGCTACTAGGCTGGCATGTATATTCATTATGTACATCTGTTTTATTTGTGGCCAAGTTGCCATTTACTTTCACATGAGTAGAAATAATAGATTTTGTCCTTACAAAAATGGCTTAGGAATAGATAGAAATAGCTTAAACTCTAAAAAGCAATGCTAACCTACATTTTAGTTGAGCTTGAGCCTAAATCTTTGTCAATACAGAATTGCCAAACCCCTTTCCCAGATTATTTTTGAGAAATCTTGTGCACAAAATAGCACAACATATGCAGGTATTCTTGGGTTTGAATAAGCAGCTTTTTTGGTCAGCAGAACTCGATGACCAAATGACTAAGGCAGACAAGGGAAGTCTTAGACAATGGAAATGACTCACTATGTAACAGCACATGCATCTACAGGGAAATGGGAGAGTAGCATTCAGTGGTTTTAAGGTAGAAAAATGCTCTTAGATATGCAATGTCCAAAGTCATTCTTTGGGAGGGATTTAATGACAATCATTCACTTAAAAGTAGCCTGCTGTCAGCATTTTGGGGATTTATCTTGCAGGATTTCTAAGCACGGGAACAGACTTTGGTCAATCAGCCAAATGACTGGGTTGCTAAAAGGAAAAGCAGCATTTTCTGAAATGCACTGCCTGCTCTTGTACTTGGGCCACAATTTCTAGATGACAGACAAGCCTAACACACCTGGTATTTCCTGGATGACTGAAAATAGAGCTAGAACAGGAATTATCCTTTCAGCAGTCACTGTTACTGTCCGAGAATCAGAACAAGTGATGTTGCTACAACATCGTGCCAAGTTCTGCTCATGGATGAATGGACTGGTATCCAACTGAAATTAGGGAGACATGGATTCCTCATAGCTGATTTTAGTCTAAATAGAAAGTGAAGAGATCAGTATTTTTTGGGGGGGGAAAAAAAAAGGTACTTTTTCTGTATATCTCTCTCTTCCCTAATGCCCTTTTCCTTCCCCTACAACCCATCACCACTTGCACGTGTCCCTCTGTACCTTGTGTGACTGCTGCCCTGTTGTGGGTGGGTATTGAACAGCACTCCTGGTGTGGGGCTCTGTTTCTGGAACACACACGTTTGGGTCTGTGTTTTCCAGCACAGCAGGCAGCAGACAGATTGAAAGGGGGTGATGTGCAGCTGTGGCCCAGACACAGGGAGGGTTATCCATGTCCACTGGCACTAATCACAGGGATAATCCTGCTCTGGGGAGAGCTCCCTGCTCCCACTGCAGAGGCTGTTGTTCTCTTTGCCTGCAGGCCCTGCTTTGAACTGAACTGCACAAGTCCTAAGGTATCTTGGTGTTCACTTTACTGTGGAAGAACTTGACCTTCTGTGGAGAATAAGTGATTCCTAAAAATGTGTTAAGGTGAATCTCAGCCCTTTTTATCTACAATATTCTGGTACCAGGTGGGTCAAATTTTGCTCTGGATCATTCAAGCATGAATCAGGAATTATTGTGCTGAGGTGATGGAGTTAATGTGATGGTGATGGAGTAGAACAGATGTAGCATATGGTCTGTGGATGATGTTCAGTACTGAACATATTTAGAATGTGGAGGGAGGAAAATCTTTGTGATCATTTGAACAAGCACTTGGAAAAGTGTAATCTGGGGAGAGCTCCCTGCTCCCACTGCAGAGGCTGTTGTTCTCTTTGGAAAAGTGGTTGGTATTTTATTTATATTTATTAAAACTCATTCCTAAAGAAGGAGCATAGCTATAAAAGGAGGATTATCTGAACGTGATTTCATCTCAAGAAAAACCCTGAGTAGTTCTTTACACTGTCTTTAACACTCTTGTGTCCCCATAAGTAACTCAGGGTCAAGCCTATTTTCTTGCATACCCCTACTCAGATTCTGGAGCTCTAAATTCAAATTTCAATGCCATGTGTAATGCTGTTTCTCACTGTGGTGGCTGACTGAGACCACACTTGCTGCCCCAGAACTGCAAGTCATATTTTTCATTGGAATCTACTGCTAAACCAAGAGGAGGCAGTGAGGAGACCAAGTAATTTCTTATTACAGTGGAGTTCTGAGCAGCAGCCCCAGTAACTTGTGTCTACTGTATTTTGGCAAGGATTACTGACAGTAACACGGTGGAATGTTAACAAAACACAGAGTGAAAACAGAGGCTTATTTTGCATCTCTCCCAGAGCCAATCCAACAGTAAGGACTGTTGTACAAGCAGCAGAAGGAGAGGCCTGAGGCACCCCATGGCACATGATGGCCTTTGTCAGGTCACTGCTCAGGGCAGGGCCCACCAGGCAATGGACCTTCCCAGGGCCAGAGAAGAGGTTGCCCATTGTTTGATGGGAGACACCCCGGCCCTGCAGGGTGCAGGACTGGGGGCACTGGGCCAGCCCAGCTCCCACCATCCCTGCACAGCTCCCAAAGCCATCTCTGGTCTGCAGAGCTGCTGCTCTCACAGCTCTCCTCAGCATCACTACAGCTTATGCTCAGAATATCTCAGGAGGCTTTCAGGAAATTTCTTGGCTTCCAGATTTAAAAAACCACAGCATATATAACCTTGGAGAAAACAGAATTCTTTGTCTGCTTTTTCTGATGTTTATGTGGATGCTAACTGTGATTTATGAATGCACTTTGTTCTTATATTTCTTTCCCTCAAGAGATTTCTGTAATTTGTATTTGTAGAATTCTCTACTCTTCTCTGTTGTTTTGTATTGCAAATACATATTCTCACTATCAGTTTAGTTTATGATTTAACAGTAACATGACTATCTTACATATGCAACTCAGATACTGGCTAGCTTTAAACAAATGAATATCTGTGTGTCCTTACTTCTCTCTTACTCACTTACATCTCTTTTCCTGCCAGCAATGCGATAAAAAGAGGTTCATGAGAATAAACTCTAAAAGTTTAGATAAAAATAATGTGTTATTTCTCCTTTCCTTTATAATTTATTGGATTAAAGACATTGAACTCTGCTGGTATCACAAAACACACACAAAAACCAACTGGAACCAAAACTCAATGCCTGTAAAAGGCAGAATGCTAAATTAAATATATAACATTCTTTGCCTCTGCTCATTAGTAGTTACAGTTTGAGTAATTTTGAACATTCACATTCCACCCATAATAGCAAGTGCTAATGACTTAGATCCCAAAGGGGGAGTTAGACATGGCTTAGCCCCTACATCCAGCAGTGGGATCTGTCAAAACTCTGCTTAGCTGTGGAACAATCCATATGCAGCACCTTGCAGCAGGAAAGTTCATCACATTCTGTAACACCTTTTGGCCATGCACTCAGGTACCTCATTCTTTACAGTCCTGTGCACTTCCAGTCTCCACCTCCCAACAGAGATTCACTATAACCCATAACTTAGACATTTCTTTGCATATCCCATCCGTGGGAGCTGATTCCAAAAATGTGTATTGCAAATATCCATAAAGTGTCCTGCATATGTAAAAGAGAATATGGTTTAGAAGTCATTAGTAGCCCCAGGTTTAGTCATCTCTTTAGGAATTTTAAGTTTCCTTTGCTAGAAATATTATGAGCAATAACACATAGATTTGTTTGCATCACATTTTACCCAAGTGAAAGGGTTAAATAACCCACCTGCAGCATGGGAAAGCCATGTCCAAATTCTTCCTTAACCTTCAGGGACTGCAATTCCCCTCTCTCAAAATACAGTGCAACCACCAGGTGAAGGTGCTCAGGGGGAGAGGCTGTCACTTGGTACTTCAAACTCTTCCACTTTGCATGGAAAATCAGGGAGGCACAAGGCATAATTTTGGAAGCATAACTTCCCATGGCCACAGTGTCCCAGGTGCTGTCCCTGGCCAGGTGAGCCCTGAGCACCCACTGGGCCCCTGGTCCTGCTCCTGCAATGACACTGGGCTGAGTCCCTCCCTCGTGTTTATTGCACTGAAACATCAGACAATTGGCACAGAGCCTCTCTGCTGTCAAAATGTGGTTTTCTCTTAAATAGCCTTAAATGTTCCAAGTCACATTCAGCTCCTGAACCTATCAGTGTTTGTCCAGAACAATCCCTAAATGCTGCTAAATTTCTTCATACAGAAACTACTTCAAGTGTCTAAATGAGACAGAATTATACAAACTGCACTATAAAGGTTTGTTTGAGGGTTTTTTCCTATCATTTAACTTAATCTGTTCTCACTGCTCCCCTGGGAAAAAAGTACTGGGATTAGACTTCAGTGTTGAACAAAAAGAAAGTCTAAATCAAATTAATCTTTTTTTTATCTATTTTGGTGTGTGATATCCCAAACCTTCCTTACTGCCCTGCATTGGCTTTGTCACTCAGACAAATATTTATCTCAGGCAGAACCAAATAATCAACATCTACTTTTCTTGTTGGGATGACAAAAAGTCAATATAGTTGAAAGTTGCTGTTTGTTTTTAACAGCCTACCTGATGATCTGATAATTGTGAAGGAGCAGGAAGGCCTCCCCAATTTGACTGAAAGTACCACGTTCTCAGCCAAGGCTTTAATGTATGTGGTTGTTTCTGGGATGATCTCATGAGGGGTGGGTGATAATCCCAACAGAAGTTCTCAGTTACACTGGGGTACTCATTAAACACCCTCAATATATTCTGATGTAATTATGGAACTGTAAATCCTCTGTACCAGTCACATATGGCTGCTCTGCAGTTGGCCAGGATTCTTAAAGAGAACGACAGTCCTTTTCTGCCCAGTTTTGAAACCCAGGGACAAAGCTGTGGGGAGAAGGAAGGTGTCCCAGATTTCACTGCTCTGGGCTGTTTTCTGTCAAAACAAGAGGTCTTGTAGAACACAACTGGCATCAAGCTGTCATAGGGTGGCAATCCTTTGTCTTTTACTCCCAATGAAAGGGTGTGTTTTGCTCCATGGGGTGTATTCCCTGCCCATCTCACAAAGCTTTCCTCCAAATGGTGCCCTCCACAAAGTATCACCAATTCCCTTCCCCTGCAACTTCCAGTGGTGGGATCTTCCTGGATAAAGCAAGCCATAATGATGAAAAATGTCATTGCCATAGAAAATTTACATTGCAAACGGAGTAAAATGCTAAATGCCATCCTGTGTTTTATATATGTGTCTGTACAGCACCCTTGGATTTGACCTGCTGGAACAAGCTTGGCCCCCACGTGACACCCCAGGGTTGTGACAGGGGCCAGATGATGCTCAGCTTGTTGCCACCATGTTGTGCATGAACACCCCTGGTCTGTGCTTCACACAGGGACTGCCTGCAGCTGACAGGCAGAGCAAGCCAAATTCTGCTCTCACTCAGCTGAGCTGAACAGAGAGGCTTTCCTGGAGCCAGAACAGGCCTGCTGGGCCCTCCTGAAACCCAGCATTTCCTCCTCCTTTCCTTAGCACAGGAGAGCAGAATTTGTCTTCTGACATCTCTTTTTGGAGTGTACAGGTTTGCTTAGTTTCAGGGAGTGTATTTTTTATGTAAGTGTAGTTTCAAAAACCAAAAAAAGCTGTGGTTCTGAGTTAAAATATATAAAGATTAGCTTTTTTTTTCTTTTTATATATTTAGTCATAATGCATTTCTTTATTATAGCTTACAATGTATTCATTTTTTTTCAGTATTACTAACATTGTAAGCAAAACACCATATGGCTTAAAGCTTTTGTTTGCTCCAATGAGGACCAGCAGGAAGATGCTGTGGAGATCTGGTTTCACTGCTATATGGAACATATGAATTTAAGGCTTTGAATTACCTAAATGTTATAAGTTTTAATTGCTGTTTCTAAGCAAATGTGGAAAAATTGCTATATGGTGGGTTAGGTGTTGCCCTGATCTGGGCACCTCTTAGACTGACCTCCTTATTCAATTATAGACTCAGACGTTTTGCAAGTTCATTCAAATTCTGTTATTCCTCTAAAAATGGAAATTGTGGTGGTAGTAAAACTGCTTTTGAAATGGGAGAGCTATAGTGATAAATATATTAACATATGTTGTGAGCCAGCATTCATTGCTTAGGCTCAGATGTAAGGAATAGTATTTACAAGCAATTCTGACATCCTTTTTTGATACTAGAAAGACTTCCTGTCTTTTGCATGTTCTAAAATCTATCCTTAATTTATGGTTTTTTCCCCAAGCTTCCACCAACACAGATTTTTATAGAAGTAACAGATGCCAAGTTTATGTAAAGGCTAATTACCCATCTTCCAGATGACCCACTTATGGTAGGTACCCGTGCACGACAGTGATCCCAGGATCATCTGGCCAATGCACATGTTCACTCCATTGTACACTGTCCTACAAATCCTGCAGCCTTACTGAGACCACACAGCCTGCCCACAGCACTGCTCAGGAGGAGTATTATGGGTAACAGTCTAATGGCTTGGCTTCAGTCTCTTACCAAGTAAACATCTCTCCCGTAAATCATGTCTCAAATTTAACTAACCAGTATAAATAAGTTAGGTGTTTTCATTTTCTGAAATCAGAACGACATCTCTGATAAGTGGACATGACCTGGTTACATAACCTGTTTCAGGTAAGACACTGTTTTGCACTCCCTCCTCCAGCTGCCTGTCCCTGTCGGTGCTGCCGGTCACAAAAGGAGCAATTACCGAGACAATCTCGTCCTCTGCCGGTTCCTTTGCTGCCGCCAGAGCTGCTGCCAGAGCCGCTGCCCGGGCCGCCCTCCTCAGGGCTCTCTGCGCCTCAAGGTTGGTGAAGTAGTTGACAGCAGCGAACTCGATGAGGGCCGAGAAGACGAAGGCGTAGCAGACGGCGATGAACCAGTCCATGGCCGTGGCGTAGGACACCTTGGGCAGCGAGTGGCGCGCGCTGATGCTCAGGGTGGTCATGGTCAGCACCGTGGTGATTCCTTGGGGACACAAACCAAACGGGGCAATTACAGCTTGGCTTCGGCCCTGCTACCCTTAAATTCACAGAGCTGCAAAAAGCCCTGCCTGCTTTGCTTTAGCTGCCATCCCATGTACTGAGTGAGCACTGAGACTGCCGAGGGTTTTCATTCTGAAATAACTCGTCCATCCTGAACGAACCTCCTTAATACACTGAGCAGACTGACAATTAAGATAACAACATTCTTCATGGGGCAGCTTCTTAGAATTGGGACAAACAAAGCTCTAGCAAAGCTCAGGCTCAAAGTACAAACGATACTTTTCTCGAGGGGTTAGTAAGTGGGATGTTTGGCAGAACTCTGGATTTACAGACTGTCATCCCCCAACAGTGATCCTCTCTTTCTCTTGTTGTTGTACAAGACAGATCACGGTTTACACAACCCCCAAATTCTGCATTAAAAACAGTTGGAGTTTCTGATCCAAATATTTCAATAAGAGCTTGGTCCCCTGAGCTTGTTGTCTTTAATCACTGGATATGTTTGGTAAGATTCACTAGAAGTATTTTGATTTGAAAGTGCCCCTAGTTAGAGATATGGAAGGAAAGAAAAGCTACTTCTCTAGAGCTGCTTATCTGTTTTCACACAACAAATCTGGTCATGTAGCTCATGGGCACCATGCTGTTCTTCACATGAATTCATGAATATATTCTTTCTGTTTTGGAGTGTACAGCATTAATAATGGAGGGGATATACTTACTTCCCACTGCTGCCTGATAGAAGCAAGAAGTGCAAGAACAAACTCCCTCATTAGCATACAAGGCTCTGTGACTCCTATTTACTTATAATTGTGCCTGCTAGAATGGGAAATCTGCAGGTATTTAATTCAGCAAGGTGCAGAATATCCTCTTCTGCTCTTTTCTGCACTTGGGAAAGGTGGGGAAGATGCTGGAATGTCTGCTGAGATGATGAATCAATATGCTCTGGGTGATGCTCAGTGCAAGGCTGCAGTGTCAGAGCACATTGCAGCATCCACACAGGGAACTTCTCCCCACAGTTTGTCTGCACCTCTTTCCCACACTGTCACCTGCCAACTCTGTGAGGTGAACTATGTCCAGTGTCATTACTGAATGACACACAAACAGGAGATGGTATAAAACTGCTCCCAAATCTGCCAGACTCACCCTGTAATACAAATACAAGTATGCTGAGCTGTATTTCAATTTCAAAGGTCCAGAATGAACTTTGCAATATCATGTGTGATTAGATTAGAATCTGTCCATGTGCTGCTTAGTAATGAAATGGATATATTCTGTGTCTGAATACAAACTTACTGTAGCAGGAATTTAACTTAGGAATAGGTCTCCTATTCTATTACAGCTCTAGATAAGAATTCTCTTCAATGTGGAGTGAATATTGATGAAATGCTCTGCACTGTGGAAAACTACTTTATCAAACTGAATACCAAATTACAGTTGGTAAACTCAGCAGCAACTGATGATTGTTTACCCTTCTCTTTACACTTTGTAAGTTTTGAAGAATCTGTTACATAATGCAAACACTGAAATCTGATAACTGCCATCCATTTTGCAGGTAAACAGAACTGCTAAATTATTTTGTTCTGAGAAACTGGTTGGGCACATCACTGTTATTCTACTATTAATTTCTCTTCTCTCAAACTTAGTTTTGGAACTTACAGGTAAAACTGAAAATCTATAATTCAAGTATTTGCAAATAAGATGCATATTAAAACTTTTCTGTTTACAGAAAAAGACTGAAAGTATTTTTTGTCATAAGGAATTTGCCCTCTTTTCCTTAGATGAATGTATTCAGAATCCATGGGATTTTGAATAAGGACTATAAATTCAGACTGTGTCTGGAAGAAATACAAATGGAATAAGGATTCAAATATTCTTTTAAAATGCCAACATGACTGTTTTCCACAATACTGAGAAAGGTGTCTGCATTACTGTTTTCATAAAATATTCTCTAAATCCATATTTACTCTTCAGCATGAAACCTAAGAACTGTTACTCCAGGGTTTGGAGTCTTTATGTAATAATTACCAAATCAGCTACAGACTTATTTGCACATTATTTCAAGCATATAGAACTGACTTCCACTGCCCACCATGTGGCAAATATGTTTTATTCAAAATGTAGAGCATGCAACTGTATATCCAGACAGCAATATAAAGCCAAATCAGAGGCAGCATCGTGTTTGCTGTGTAAACCTCCTAGATACCTATTTTATGCTTCCATTGCAATGAACATCCTTGAAAATCTATTGCTTGATATTTTAATATTGTTAGCACTTTAAAAAATCCCCCAACTGCCAGAAAATAGTATTTTAAGTGCCTAATGATGCCAAACTGCATCACAACTCCCAGGGGGGATTTCAAGACCAAAAATGTTGATCTTTCTTCAGAGGCAACTGAGGCAGTTATGTTCATTTAGCCTTCCAAAAAGTCTGCAATGCTTTTATAAATATCATTCTGTGCAGGTAGGAAATACCAATTGACTGAAATCAAATTAATCACATTTTGTAAGTTGCTAAGTACAACTGTAGGCTCATTTTGAATTACAAGACTTGTATCATTTATGCTTATGGAACATAAATGCTCCTGAACAAAGGACTCATATAAGGATTTTTTGCACAGAAATACTGGGTTAAGAGAAAAGAGATAGGGTTGCAAAATGTGTATCATGGGTAGTGATTCATGAAGGTTTTTGACAAGGTTTATCATTTTTCCTTAGTGTTTTCATTATTGTTCTCACAGAAACAGCAGCTGCCAGTGAAAGTTTACCCCTTAACAGTGAATGCAGTTTCAGAGCAGATCAATATTGAATGGGGGGCAAATTTAACAGCAGGCCCACACTAAAAATGAAGAAGATTCACAGCTTTCATTCAAACTACTGGAAAGAAACAAGAAGTTTGCCATGCACATGGACACACCTTTCACATCACAGCTCCAGTCTGTGCTGGGGGCCTTATTCATCTCACTGACCCTTATCCATCTGCAGTCCTTGCTAGTTGTTTTTGTACCTCTATAGCCAAGGGCAAGAGAGCCCTCCACAGTGAGTGTCAGACCTTATGTCTGATGAGAGTCATTCCATTCTGTGTGATTTTCTTTTTTAAGTTTTGCCTCACATTGGTTTCACAAGATAACAAATCCATAGGGAAAAAAAATCCTCTTTAAGAAACAGAGAGGTTGACATTTACTCTGAAATTGTCCCTTCCTGCATACAAACATATATTGAAAAGCATCACAAACAAGTCTGACTGACCAAAGATTCTGAGTAAAGGATTTTGACCCTCATGGACAGATGAAATTATTTGGTTTAATTTTAGTATTTACTTTTGTTCACTGAAACCTTGTGGCTGCCTTTCCCAATCCCCCCTGCATTGCAGAAGCTGATTGATACAATGGATTCAAAACAGTGAATGAAGTGAATGATAAAGGAACAAAACACAAATACCAGCCACAGTTCTTGCTGGAACAGATTCTTTGTTGATCCAAAACACAACTTGAGACAGGACTACAGTCATGATGCATGGAATGTATGTCTGAATGAGATAGTAGCCTATTTTCCTTTGAAGATGGAAATAGAGCAGCTGAAGGGAATATTCACCTAAAACAAACAAGCAATGAAAGGAATGAATGAATGGTATGTGATGCTGAGCTGTTCAAGGAGCTGAATGCAGCATACCAAAAACTGTCCTGGCTGGAACAGACTCCTTGTTAATCCAGAAAGACACCTGAGAAAGAATGACTGTCATAATGCATGGAGTGTATATCTGTATCATGAAGTAGCCCATCTTCCTTTGCAAGTGGAAATAAACTGTCATGATTACATATTCACCTGTTAAGAGACAAGTATGTCAGCATTATTTGGGCAACATATGAGTAAACATTATTGGCTTAAACCCAACGTAATATGTTCTGAGGAAATCACTGACAGGCCTCCTAGGGGATAATAAAAATAAGCTGCTTAAAAAAGGTAAAGTGACCTTATGGGAACAGCAGAGAATAATATTCATTTTATCTATTGTTTTTACTGGGGTGGGGAGGCAGGGGAGTTCTTAAAAATCTCATGATAAATTCTGTCTTTAAAGGGGCTGTATTGAAAAGCTATCTATTAACAGACAATGATTAGTCTTTCCAAGGACTTTAGTTTTTAAAATGGCAAAAGAAAATTCAACTAATCTGGTTTAGGTGAGAAAAACCCCATAATTTATTTTCAAGATGTGTTTTTTAATGTCACTAGTTCCCATATGGCTGCATCTTACCTGTATTAGATTTAATTGTTTCACTAGATACAGTTTGTCCTATGAGGTCATACTGGAGAAGACTGGAAGACTCCTGTGGTACTTCTACTGAATGGAGTGGTCCTTTTTTCCAAGTATAAATTATTTCACTTTTTGGATAAGCATCTGAGTTACAGAGGGAAAAAGACCATTACTAATTATGTATTTTATAAGCAATTGAAAAGTAAGTAGAATAATCCCTTTTGTGGCCCATATGCCCACAGGAACATGGATCCTGACCTCCCTAATGACAGAATGCCAAAAACCTCAACAACAAGGGAATGGCTGAGGTGGAACCTGACAGGAACTAGCTTTTGTTTCTTAATCATCTAAGTATTTTCAAAAATGATTACCACAGATCTACTACATATTTTCAAAACTATAAGTAATATAGTAAATGGAACAGAGCTTTTATAACTTGTTGAAGGACCAACTTTGACTAGTAGATGTGTTAGAATAACAAACAATAAAATATGTTCCAACAGTCACCCCTCAGTGAATAAATCCATGTCCTTATGAATGGTCTGAGTCTCAGAGAAAAATCTAAAATTCCAGTATAAAAATACAATAAAAAATTTTTAGCTATGTCACAATGTTTTAGGATCTTACTTCTGATTTTCTCACACACATGTAGACCAAATATGTTACTGAAATAAACTGAGAGATACAAACTTACAGCTTCCAAACTTCAGTGGACAAGCATGTCCATCCATAGGGAAGTTCACCAACCTCATGGGACAATCAGCATTGATGGTTAGTCTGGAATACATTAGAGTAGATGACAGTGAAAAAAACTGGTATGCAGGAACACTGCTGACAGTCAGAAATAAAGGTCAACCAAAGGCAGAAGAATAGGCTCTCACCTCATTGTGTAAAGAATTGTTCCATTCTGCATAATTCTGAAAAGTTTGTTAGGAGTTGTCATATTATGAGCAATTGATTTTTTTCCATTTCTAAAAAATGTGTCTGGTGTCCAAATTTTACTGACCATTAAATTGTTCAATCTCAGAATTTCGGTTGGCCCACTAAACTTCAACCTCTCATCAGTCCAGGTCTGCCTGAAGAAGACATCCATTGTGTACTCCTGTGGAAACAAAGGGGGGGCAGCAGTGCCCTGTGACACCACCTGACACACACACAGTGCCACTGCAGTCCTGCTTAAACACTCAATCCTATTACCATTAAGTAGTTACTAAAAAAAAAGTCACCCATGAAAACATACCCTATTTTCTTAT
Organism: Calyptomena viridis; assembly: GCA_013390005.1. Lineage (NCBI taxonomy): Eukaryota > Metazoa > Chordata > Aves > Passeriformes > Eurylaimidae > Calyptomena > Calyptomena viridis. Next base: position 99,474 of record WEIV01028685.1, on the reverse strand, counting down.
TATTTGAAGAATAGTTACAAACAAATTAGTGAGGAGATAATTTGATATGAGTAAGGAAAAAACCTCATTGTCCTCTCAGAGATAATCTAATTCAAAGCGACTGAGGTCTAAGGAAATACAAGTGTCTAATTTAGTATCCCTTCAAAGTGCAAAACCAAACCAGCAATGTTTCATTGTCAGAAACAAAAAGACATTCCCGGTGACTCTTCTGCAGCTTCCTTTGAATATTCACAAAGAGAGAACTGATCTGACTAAATCACATCACAGTAATCGATTATGGTGTCAAGTTAATATTAATCTACCTTTTTTGTTTTTCTAAGAATTCTTAGTAATATTTTCACAAGCTTTTAGAAAGGAGCTCTCTGCAGAAGTTGCTTAGGAAACGGGGCTAAACCTTGACTGGGGGCAAGTTTTGTAAGAATGCAAGGTTATGCCTTCTCTTAGACTGACTCATGAAAAGTGGGGGGAAAACTTTTGGTTGTACAAGGAGCCCCCAGTTTGTTGCTGCAGGCTCAGGTGAGCTGGTGTTGGAGGGAGTGCACAGGTCCAGAATGAGACCTGCAATGGCAGCCTCATTCCCAACACATCTCCTGGAGCTGCTGCTGTAAGTGACAGAGTTCACCCAAGCCCACATCTCCCAGACTCTGGGGCACCCAGCACGACGAGGGGCACCCACAGCTGCTCCCCAGTGTGTCCCTGCAGGCACCACCCCTGCCGAGCTGGGCAACACAGGTGTTCACCAGCTTCTTCTGGGGTACAGGGGCCTCTCTGCCCTGCCCTGTGCCCTCACCTGCGACCTGTGTCCTGTGCCCTCACCTGTGTCCTGTGCCCTCACCTGTGTCCTGTGTCCTGTGCCCTCACCTGTGCCCTGTGCCCTCACCTGCGACCTGTGTCCTGTGCCCTCACCTGTGTCCTGTGCCCTCACCTGTGCCCTGTGCCCTCACCTGTGCCCTGTGCCCTCACCTGAGGCCGTGTGCTCTGTCCCCAGCCCCGGGCCTGGGCTGCCCCGGCCGGGAAATAGCTGTATGTGGCTCCAGCCAAACTGCTCTGCTGGGCCCTAGAGATTGTCAAGGAGATTAAACCTCGTAATCTGCTTTAATGACGGTCAACTCAGATGCCACCGTAATGAATCCCGGGAAAGGAGAGCAGGGGCGGCGAGCGGGCCCTTACCATCTCCACGTCGGACACCGGCCCGAAGCTGGTCACGTAAATGTCCGTTTTGACTTCGGTCACGGCACCTGCGGACACGGAGCGGGGCTGGGAGCGGAGTCCTGCCCGCGGTGCGGTGGCCGCCCCGGAGCCCCCCGGGCCGGGGCCGGGGCCGGGGCAGCTCCGCTCCCTCACCGCCGCCC
>WEIV01028685.1:60295-97916 GCA_013390005.1 Calyptomena viridis | reverse complement strand
CGCCGCTCGGCCGCTCGCGGCTCGGCCCGAGTTGGGCTCTGAGGGACGGGGCGCGGCCGGACAGCAGCGACAATAATCGAATAAGGCATTAGGGGAGATTAAAAGGAAGAAATCCACTGCTAGTTTTGGCATGGAATTAGCAGGGACCCGTTAGGAAATCTGGAAAAGCGCTGGCATCTTGCTGATAGAGATTATGTTAGAAATGGCCTCAGCTTTTATTATGTTTATGGTTCACAGGGAGATTATTATGCAGCGTCTACATCATTAAAACTTTGCGGGGGGGAGGAACGACCCTACAGTTTACAATTTGCTGGAGTTTTTAACCTTTCTCAACACTTTCCATCAATTCTTCAGAACCGTACAGAGGGCTCGAGTGTCTAAACATTAATCTTTGAACACTGAACAGTAAAAGTTGGTTCTGATTCGGGTTTCTGGATTTTTTTTTTATTTTTTTTTTTTTAATACTAAGCTGTTTTGGAAGGTTACATACACAGATTTCACTCAGACTCTAAACCAAAGCATTACTGGGACTTTTGTTGGAACTGGAGCTCCTTACTTTTAAACCACTGGGATTATATATGATTACTAATTTTGTCCTGATAAGTACTGACTGGATCATTACTGTCCCCTCCTTCAGTAAGTGTGTTAATGTAGTCAGCCCTGAAGGAAAAAAAGTGCAGTCGGTTCCAGCTTTTTCTGTGACCTTATTACTTCTCATAAAGCCAAGGAATGATGTAGCACCTATGGCTTTTACATACACTGTCAACAAATTGGGTCAATTTTCTTTCCTCATGGTAATACAGGGGAACAATAAATAGACAAAGCAAATTAACTGTTTTCATAAAATTTTGTTGCATAAACTGCATCTGCATGACCAGCTTCTAAGCAAATATATCTAATTATCAGGAAATGGAATGTAAGTATTTGCATGAAACTAAGAGAACCATGTATTAATTCAGGAGTAAGACTAGATTTAAGACCAACACTGGGGTTCTGTGCTCCAGTTGTGTTTTTAAGAGAGATTGTGATGCTACGAAACCAAGAAGAAGAATGCAATTAAAATAAGATACCGTGTCACTGAGTCCCTTTCCCCACTGTCATGGGCAGTAGTGCCATATAATCCACTTCTGGGCTGCACAATGCCAGAGCTTGGCTCTGCCTGTGGACAGCTGAGAGCCAGAACTGCTGAGAATGCCCAGAAATGCTCCCTGACTACAGCCCAGAGCAGATCTCTGAGATTCACCATGAGCCACGACAGCTCCGGGCTCTTGGTGGGACTGCAACCACTGCTCTGCTTTAACTGAGTCACATCGACACCACTGCACAATCAAAGGCTTGCATCAACTACTAGGTGGAACAGGAAAAAGAAGAAAAGGGAATTCAACAGATAGAACCTTCTGGGGGTTGTGTTCTGATCTCTGATCCTGATTAAAACCTACCACTTGGAAACTTTACCCCATTTTTCAAATACATGTGATCTTACTGACACATTAGTTTTTTGTGTGCATCACTCTTCTCAGAACATTAAAAGTTAGAATGTAAACACCACTTAGACCTATTTCTGTAAATACATTTTAAAGTTTAGGGTTTGGTTTTTTTCTTTTTGGATCACTTTATTTACTTCTATGAGTTCTGTGGTTTGTGTCTTACTTTGTATCTCCTCTTGGAATAACATCCTTTTCCTTTTTGAATGAATGCAAAAAGTTGTGGCAAAATATTAGCAGGAGTATTTGAATTTCCTTCATAACATGTGCAAGAGGAGCCAAGTTTATAAAATGAAGCATATGCTGTGTCCCATCAGCATTCCCCAGCTGAATAGCACACATCCCATTTATCTCCTTTTAAAAGGTTTATTTTAGCAGCTTCTTTTAATGAGCATCTCCTGAGTGTTAAAAGGCCCGTGCTACACGTGGCCATCAACTCCTCCTTATTTCTTTCACTTCTCTTTGTTGTGAATGTCACATTTCCTGTTAATATCTAATTGACAACTATTTTGTTCAGTAGCACCCTCTTCCAAGTTAGACTCCTGTTGTGTAAAGAGAGAAACAATCTTCTTGTCCACTAAGAGTAGACTGGGATGAGTCAGAGAAATAATGTTTTCCCTACCTGGGAATCCTGGGAGATGGATGCATTTGCAATGACATGATCAAATGCTCTGTAAGGAATTCGCAGGAAGAGGCAGAGACAGGTAAAAAAAAATCAATCTCTAAGCCATTCAGAATATTGCAGCCTGCCCCCTAAACTGCTGAAAGCAGCCTTTGCATGGCAGAGCAGGGGAAGAGAAGGGGCTTTACTGTCTGTCACAGAGCTGGAGGCTTCCAGGAGCCAAAATAGCTTTGGACACATTTATCCTGAACTTTGAGTTAATGTTTTCTTTTTGTGGGTTTTCAAGAGTGAAACAGATATTCCTTTTCTCATCAGTGTTGAAATTCTTTGCACCAATTGTGTACTCTTGTATTTGTTTTCTATGTATGAAGAGAAATGCTCACAGTGTAAAATACACAACTTTCTCTGTCGGAAAAGATCAAACCATCAAATTCTAATGAGTCTGTGGCTATCAAGACAGTTTGAAAATAAATGTAGCTGAGAAAGTTAGGTGAAAAACATAATTTTATAAGTGATCTGAGCAGACTTTAGAAAGGAATAGTGATCAGGTTTCTTGAGAGACAAAGCTCTCATGAGAATAATAAAAATGTTTACCTTGTAAAAGGCTTTGGGCATTTAAGCAAACAATCAATTTGGAAATTTGCTGAGAAAGTGGCAGGAACTGGACAACAGGCTTGAAATAAGGGAATGGCAAGTTGAGAAGTGTGGTGGCAAGATTACACTTTCCAGCTGCTAATTTTATCACCTCGTAGGATGTCATTAGCACTGAGATGGAAGCTGATATTTCTGATTCATTTAGGAATACCATTGCTGAAAACTTACTGAAAAATGTGTTTGTTTTCTTCTTGAAACTGAGGCATTTGGAAATTAAAATAGTCTGACTGAAGTTTCTGTGGCCACTTGCTGAAGTTGAAATGTGACAAATTTGGACAAAGGCTACAAGACTGCAGCTGTCTCTGACATTGGCACTTAATCTGATACCTGGGATCTGGTCAGGCCCTGGCACAGGAATGTGCCTCATATTTCTTTTTCTTCAGCATCTACATACTAGATAAGAAGAAATAAGCTTTTATGATGTGGATGGGATTACTAAATTAATTGAATGATCATAAAGAAACTTCCTTTTAAAACTGCCCTTGTGTGAAAAAAAAAAGGTTTTCAGGGTTTTGTTGGCTTTTTTTATTTAACTAGCGTTCTTTCCCAGTGAATTAGTTAATTTTGTAGGTGATACACAGCAGAGATGTCAGTGAAACACTTTTGTCACTGTACAGTTCCCTGTCAAAGAGATGCACGACTGCTGTTGTCCACTCAGCTCTGTCAGGGGACAGTGTTCGCCCTGGTTACCCTCCATTGTTTCCTGGGCCTGCCAGACTCCCGGGGGAAGGTGTGTCCATATTGTGNTAGGTGATACACAGCAGAGGTGTCAGTGAAACACTTTTGTCACTGTACAGTTCCCTGTCAAAGAGATGCACGGCTGCTGTTGTCCATGCTCAGCTCCCAGCGTGTCCTCCCGGTCCCTGGCACAGGCTGGGGGAACACCCCACTGAAGATGCTTCTGTGCTGCTCATTCTGGTGGTGCACAAAGCTCTGCCACAGAGAAAACCTGTTTTCTGCCCAATACACACAAGTCCGAGTTATGCACCTGCAAACACAACACAAACACACATCCTTATTTCTCAAATTAAATACCTCAGCTTTTAAGCCTGTACACACGTGAGACTGAACCTGAGTGTGCTTTTATGTCCAGGTAAATCAAATGTCCAAACAGACAGAAACCATAGCATTTCAAACCTCAGGTTGATTCTTAGGTGTTATTCAATATGCAATCTGGCATAAACACTTCAGTGATGGAAAGCTTGCTTTTGGCAGATCTACTGGGCAGAAAGTGAAACAAATTTGTTATTAAACATTTTGAAAGATATGGGACAGACTGCATATGCAGTTGTTAGTACTTGTTCCTACCTACCTGCAGGTATATAAATAACATTTTGAAGTACAGATGGAACTGGCTGAGACCATGTGTACTGCTCTCAGTGTTGTGTGCTCTCTTGTTAGTGATTTCTGGGTGTGTCCTGAGCATTGAAGCTTTCTGGGAAGTGCAAAGGCAGCTGAGAATCGTTCTCTGAAAGCTGAGGGCTCTCTCTAGGTGCCTGTTGAGGCATCTACAAACCACCTAAACCCACCTGAAGCCAGCAGTCTCCTTTCCTGCTGTACAGAGGGGAAACACACAAAACAAACGTGGTAGGAGCCCCATAGGAGTGAGTGTGTCACTTCCTCAGTGTGTAACTTACTTAGTGTAACTCCCTTGCCTCAGCACTGGAAGGACCTTTTATTTTGCTGCCATTTCTGTCATCTGCCCTTCCAGCCACCTTTCCCAGAATGATGGAATATGCTGAGCTGGAAGCAATGCTGTGCTTTTTGAAACCTTGCTGGCTCTCCAGATGATCTCATCTGTGTAGTCAGGTTCCCAACTTTCCTGGGACGTTTCAGAAGTGCATGTTCCAAAGACAGACCTGTTCTAAAAGAGGATGTGCTCTCATACCTCGAGAGATGTGATACAGAAAGGAAAAATCTGATTCACTACCTTATGTTAACTGTACCTGGTGTAAATGCATTATTATTTCACTTTAAGTAAACTTTACAGAGCCATTCACAACTGAGGAATGAGGCTTGATGTTAATTTATCAGCAATAATATCCTTTCTCTCAGGACAGAGAGTTACAGTAGAGGTTCTACTGCAGGTTCTACTGCGTGTTCTCTGTTTCCCTGAATCTTCCCTAAGCCTTGCTGAGTGCACTGGAAGTGCCCAGGTGCTGATCCTGCAGCAGGAGTTCTGTGGATGTGCCTGGGAGCCCCGGGCACCGTGTCCCACTGCCGGGGGGTGTTCCTGGCACAGGTGGAAGGTACAAGCTCCAGGTGGGAAGGAGCAGCCGGGCTGGGGGGTCCTGGCACCTACAGATTCCCTGCAGCTGAGCTGGTGGGAAGGGCAGGGAATTCCAGGGAATTCCAGGGCTGCCAACAGGAATGCCTGGGTTGGATCCTTGCAGGGGGGGTTCCTTTTCAGTGAACAGGAGCTGTGTGAGGAAGGAGAGCTGGTTTCCAGCCTGGCATCCTTGTTCCTGTTTGAAGAACCAGTGCATACAGAGCTGTAAGTGTCCAGGTCGCTGCTCCTTTGGGGGTGTGTGCTCTCCTGCAGTGCCCCAGGAATGCTGAGCCCTGCTCCTTTGGGGGTGAGTGCTCCTTTGGGGTGAGTGCTCCTTTGGGGGTGAGTGCTCCTTTGGGGTGAGTGCTCCTTTGGGGGTGAGTGCTCCTTTGGGGGTGAGTGCTCCTTTGGGGGTGGGTGCTCTCCTGCAGAGCCCCAGGGATGCTGCTCCTTTGGGAGTGGGTGCTCTCCTGCAGAGCCCCAGGGATGCTGAGCCCCGGGCACGGTGGGAGGGGGCCCGGGGGGGTCCTGCTGCCCTGGGGCTTGGAGCTCCCCGGGTTTCTCGGGGGTGGCAGCCTGGCAGGGCTGTGCAGGCACAGCACACACTCACTGCTGGGAAGGCAAAGCCATCTGGGTAAAAATATGCAAAACTGCACAAGATACGTAAATTAGAGACATTATTTCAGAGACTGTAATGTGCTGGTTAATGGTCTTTGGGAGTCCCCATTTAGAAATCAGCCTAAAGGAACAAACCCCTTCAGATACATGTTTGATTAGACTTTACTATTACCTAATGAGGTTTGTCTTATTGTAGAGACTGAGGGTTGTGTTTATTTTCACATAATTTTGGAATAAAAGTAACTTTCTTATAAATTTACTTCTGACACATGGGTACTTCTCTACCTGATTTTTCTTCCGAAAGTATGATCCAAAACCTTCAACTCATTTTAGACTTGAGGGAAGGGGAAGAAATGAACTTCTTACTGAAGCTTTAGTGGGGTTTTTTGTGTGCTTTTACACAAGGCTGAAATACAACAAAAGTGGGATTGGGGGGAGCTTGTTTGCCTCTTATTCAGAGTCACTTAAACCACTACATTACCTGTATGATTTCTTATGTGACCAGAGAATCAGTATTTTCTCTTGGAATCTTACAGCTCACTGGTTTTTGGGTTGTATGTTAGCCAACAAACTAATGTAGACATGTGAATTTGTTGCAGCATCTCTAAATAAAATTAATACATATTAGGTCCTGAATGCCTTAAATATATAATTTCTTCTACTAAACATATTAATATTTCACTCTGGAGTAACTGAGGAGCACATTGATAACCACTGCTCTCCCGTCCCACACACCTTGCCTGGGATCAGAGGTGGGATTTATGTCACTCCCTGGAGATACTCACTAAGCACATTAGTAAAATTAATTCATCTATGTTTGTGTCTTTTATATATTCTCTCAGAAATGGTTAAATAATTGAAATAAATAATTTAAGTGCAGGAGTTCCAAAATCATGTGCTGGTATTTTGGTCCATTTAAGGATGTGCCCTTAGCTGTATTTTGGTCCATTTAAGGATGTGCCATTAGCTGGTACTCAAACAGGAAGAAGGAGCCTCGTGTAAGTTCTTTGGCAGGGACAAGTTACCCATCTTTTAAATATTGCATATTGGAGCACCACTTATACAAAATCTGTTAAGAGAAATATTTAAAATGAAAAATTTTAATTGTCCCTTTTATCGTGGCAAATGATTTTCCTGTAATTGTAACTGTCAGTTTTTCCCCTGCTTCTTTGCCATCTCAGGGTAAAAAAAGGAGGGGAGGGGGAAGAAGTAAAATTTCTCAAAGTATTACATGGGATTATTTGGTAATCCTCAAAAGTTTCTCCTTATTTTCCTTCATTTCACAATATTGCAAGGTGTGGTAGCTCCGTGTTGGGGTGTATTTGGGGTGCTTGCAGAACCCCTGCTGCCATGTGGATGTTCCCTTGCTGGGGACTGGACTGCTCAGGTGGAGATCAGCCAGGGGGGTCCTTCATCGGGGTCCTTCTCAACAGTTGCTCCAAGTTATTAGGCAAGATTAGATGTTTGCATTATAGAAACACTAAGGTGCACTTTGAGTGCTCTGAATTAGTAGCAAGATTTAGAAGGTTTTAGTCTCAACTTCCCTGACATATAAAAAACAATGCAAATGACTTTTATCACAGGTTTTACCTGTGGAGTTGGCAGCTTTTTCTCTCTCAGCCTTCACAGTCACCTAACTGCATATTAATCATCCTACTATTGAAATGTGCTTGTTATTTTAGATCAGCTGGAACATCCCCAAAGTGTCAGTGCTGTAAAAGGTTAACTTCCCAAACATCTTGGAAAATGTAGCCTGTCTTTGTAAATCTCCTTCTGAGGCATTTTACACTCAGTTTTCTTGCTTTCCTGTTTGCAAATATTGTTTCAGACTATCGAATGGATGCACTACACTGTTTATTTCTCACACTGCAGAAGATCTCTGTGCCCTTTCTTATGTTGCAGATCACTGTATATTTCCATCCACGGTGCTGCATTTATTTCCTTTCTACCAGAAGTGGTTGGGCCCCTCAGAGAACGTAACCCTTGTAGTGACTCTGCACTTCCCAAGTGTGGAGGTTGTCCCCAAGTGCCACCCCAGAGGAGCAGTCTGTTCTCTCAGGCCTGGACACTGAGGTTCATTCCAAAGCTGCACATGGAGCAGTTTGGGGAAATCCCTGGCTTTGCCCCTTCTCCAGCTGCAGGAGGAGGAATTGTTTCTGTGTAACTTAAAAACCACAACCAGAGCAGCGGTGGGAGCTGCAGGGGAAGGGGGAACCCAAACTCTACAATGTGACAGAAACATTTCAATTATTTTCAATAAATATATTAAGCACCCTCTTCCAATGCAGTCCTGATTAAGAAGATAATTAAAGATGCAGGTTTATTTCAAACATTTCGTGCAGAATTATGTATATGGAAAATTAAGTGAATCAAGGAGATTATTAGATTGCTCATGGATTTGCCACATACTTAACCTAAAATAACTTGTGTTGAATTTCATAAAAAGACCCATGTAGCCTATTAGTATTTTAGTCTCACAGTGCTGTTTAAAGTCTCACAGTTCTGAAGAATTTTGAATCATCTGCCCCTCTTTTACAACAGCCTTCAAAATTTTAATTTCTTGTAGTTTTTTTCCTATCTTCAAAGATTTATGGTACTGTATGTGCTATTCTTTACTACTATTTTTTCAGTGGCTAAAATCATATTTCTCAGATGAGTGTCTTGGCATCAGGACTTTGTCCCTGGTTATAAAATATAGAAATATTAATTAGAATAAGTGCTTTCTAGATATTTATAGCCTTTGCTAGAAAGGGGATCTGCCAGGGGCTGAAATGAAAGACACAGAGAGAGAAAGAAAATAGAGAAATTGTTTGCCTCAAATGCTTGCCAGATGTTCTTTGACATGATACATGGTGAAAGAATTAAATATATTCCAGGATAATTTCATTATAATAGATATAACTCGGAGGCTTATCAAGTGCTGATGCTTCTGTCTTAGTGAAAAAATGGATCTTTTCACTTTTGAAGTAGAAAGATACATAAATAAACACTCTATGAGGAGCTGGGTCCAAGTGGATTTTGGATGGTTCTTGCTGTGTGGATGATACTGCAGCCCCGGTGCTATTGCTCAGTGAACTCCCTGTTCCCTTGCAGTGCTCACTCTGGGGAACAAACCCAGAGAGGGCAGGGAGCCCTGGTGTGGAACACGAGCTCTGGGGTGCAGGGATGGCACCAGAGCTCTGGGGTGGAGAGATGGCATCAGAGCTCTGGGGTGCAGAGATGGCACCACAGCTCTGGGGTGGAGAGATGGCACCACAGCTCTGGGGTGGAGAGATGGCACCAGAGCTCTGGGGTGCAGAGATGGCACCAGAGCTCTGGGGTGCAGAGATGGCACCACAGCTCTGGGGTGCAGAGATGGCACCACAGCTCTGGTTCTGCTCAGGGGCAGGAACTCCTGGGTCTGAACAGCCCCACAGGGAGCTGGGCTGGTCCCAGCCCGGGCACACGGGGCCAGGCAGCCCTGGCACTGCTCTGGCACTGCTCCTGCAGCCCTGGCACTGCTCCTGCAGCCAGCCCGGGGTGCCAGGGCACTGTCTGCCCACACCAGCACCCCGTCCTGTGCAGTGGCTGTGGCAGGGACAGTGTGTGGGCACAGGGGCACTGGGTGGGCACAAGGGCACTGGGTGGGCACAGGGGAGTTGTGTGGGCACAGGGGCACTGGGTGGGCACAGGGACAGTGTGTGGGCACAAGGGCAGTGCATTTTCCACTCGGGCAGAGCTGCAGTTCAGACCTCTTGCAGTGCCTGCTGACAAACCTCTGGGCTCATGGGCTGGTGCCTGTCTGTCCCCAGTGCATTCAGCTCCTCCTGCTTCACCACTGGCAATGTTACTTTCCATAGCTGAGTGAAATAACTCATCAACTTAAAATTAAACCCATCTGAAAGTATGTAACTGGTTCACCAAAACCGATTTTCTATTTCCTTCATCATTTTTGCAGCATTGTATTTATGAGTTCTGGTATAGAGTAGGTAATAGGTGTATCTAGATAAACACATCATCTCAATGAGCTGTGCCATCTTTTCTTATATGTGCTGATACATGTAATATATGGGACAAAATGGTTTAGGCAGTGGACAAAACCCATTATGTTACAGGACAACTGGAAGAAAAATAACAGTTTAATGGCAGCTATTTTTATCCTCTTTATCCTATTTCCCAGTATAATTATTTCTGGATCAGTGTCCTCCTTTTTGCATGCAGGCTTCTGTGAATATACTGATTTTTTTTTTTCCCTTTGCTCTAATATATCCTTTCAATTTGTTTTCCCCTATTGGTATAGCTGCCTTTTCTCCATTTCTCACAAAAGCATTCATAGCACTTTAAAAACTCTTGCTTAATGCTTATATTATTTTGTAAGCACATTATTTTCACTTGTACATGTCAGGCCTTTCTTCCTGACAGTCTTGGTATTTCTAATTGAATCTTAAACATGATTTCTCTATGCAGACATTGCAGTTGTAGATAATAAGATGCAGATGCTGTTCCTCTCAGTTTAATCAGTGTTGGGTCACAGTGGCCTCAGGTTCCTACCAGAAATTCAGCTTTCCAAAGTACTGATGCTTGGGTAAATGCAGGGAAGGCTGGTTCCCTTGGGAGCTGTGGGTGAAGCTGAAGCTCAGGGGATGAAACCTTGTGGGTAATTTCTGAACTGCTGGTAATGCTGTGTTTGCTCCAGGACAGGGCTGGGAGCTGGGCTGGGTAAAAAACACCTTCTGTCCAACAAACTTCCACCAGAGGCTGCAGTTCCACCTGGACATTGTATTACTGTGCTTATTTTTGAGTCATTTTCACCCTGAGTTTACATGAATACAATTGTCCTTCAACTCTACTTGCCATGTCTTGGTATCCACAGGTCAGGAAAAGTCTCTTGGAAGGATGCAGAGAATGCCTTTGTTTCTGGATTTTGTTGTCTTTCATCAAATCAAATATCCAAATCCAATGTATAAGAACCTTTGTGTTTTCTCAGTCAAAGGCAATTATGCTGCTGCCTTCCTTGGCCTTCTTTTCTCTAAAGTCTCTGCCCTACTGATTTACAGTATTTACTGTAAATCATCTTAGTTTCTGTAGGGCCAACAACTGGATCTTGTGGTGCTTCTGCATGAGAGCCCTCACTGACAGGGTAACGTTTATCTAGGGAAGCTTTGGAAATTATTAATCAGATGCCTCATGGCAATTGCCAGCTTTCCTATGAATGTATTTTTTTGAATCACTGGCAGATTTAACAGCTAAATTTCAGTCAAAAATTCTTTCCGTGGGAGTATTGTTGAGTGTCAGTTCCAGCAACCACAGACTACCAAATAATCCCAGTTATCATTGTCTGACAAGCAGCTTTTGATCAAGAGACAAAAACACTAATTTCACTAACATTTCTTCCCTAATAAAATATCTCTAGACCTCGGTCCTCTTTGTTTGTTTTCCTATTTTCTATTCTGTCCTAAAATACTTTAAAAATGCTTAATTAATTTACTTATTCATTTTTCTAATATGATATTTTTACCGTTGGTGTATCTGAGATGAGAAAAGGAGCAATGCTTTCATAAAATCATAAAACAATTCAAGTTAGAAGGAGCCTCTGGAGGTGCTCTGATCTAACCCTCTGCTCTAGGGTTGGATCCAGCTTCAAGGTCGAATCAATTTGCTCCAAGCTCAAATCCCCCTCACTTCTGAGTGTTTCCAGGGATGGGCTTTCCCAAGGATGGCCTTTTGGGATGGCCTGTCCCAGTGTTTGGCCAGTCTGTGTGTGCACTTTGATGTGTATTTCTCTTGCTCAGGTTTGTGTTCCTGCAGTTGGGATCTGTTTTCTGCTTCATGTCGGTGCATTAATGGTGTTTACCAGAAAGTAAAGAAAGAAATCCAAATATTCTCTGTGTACCACAAAAACCCTGGCTGGGAACAGGAGGGAAGGTGGGATTGGGGTTTAGTGTTCCTGTTCTGCATCAGCAGTGAGTCCTGTCTTGGTGAGACTCCCCCTGAGGGGAACCTGCTTGACATACCTGGCACAGGTGGTGCCCCCGCTGTGGGCAGGACTCAGGGCTCAGGACACAGGAGGACACAGGGCACAGGGCTCAGGACACAGGACACAGGACTCAGGGCTCAGGACACAGGAGGACACAGGGCACAGGGCTCAGGACACAGGGCACAGGACTCAGGGCTCAGGACACAGGAGGACACAGGGCACAGGGCTCAGTGCTCAGGACACAGGACACAGGAGGACACAGGGCACAGGGCGCAGTGCTCAGGACACAGGGCACTGGACACAGGGCTCAGGACACTGGACACAGGGCTCAGGGCACAGGAGGACACAGGACACAGGAGGACACAGGACACAGGGCTCAGGACACAGGGCTCAGGAGGACACAGGGCATAGGGCTCAGGAGGGCTCAGTNAACCCTGGCTGGGAACAGGAGGGAAGGTGGGATTGGGGTTTAGTGTTCCTGTTCTGCATCAGCAGTGAGTCCTGTCTTGGTGAGACTCCCCCTGAGGGGAACCTGCTTGACATACCTGGCACAGGTGGTGCCCCCGCTGTGGGCAGGGCACAGGGCACAGGACACTGGGCACAGGGCACAGGAGGACACAGGGCACAGGAGGGCACAGGACACAGAGCTCAGGGCTCAGGGCCAGTCTGGCCCCCAGGGCACCCAGAGGGCAGGACTAAGGCCCGGACAGGTCCCAGGGTGACTGTGGGTCCATTCCTGGCCAGGCTGTGCCCAGGCTGTGCCCAGGCTGTGCTCACCCCCTGGGCTGGCACTTCATCCTTGGCACATCCTTGGCTTTTTGCAGGAGTTCCCAACAGAATCCTGACACACACGTGCTGTGAGGCCCCAGGAGCTGCTCAGGGCACATACACGGGTATTTTCTCCCCCTCTGCAAAATTTGCCCCTCTAAACTTGAAACTGTCTTTGCATAATCCCTAAGATGTTGTCATTTCATTCAGTAAGCAAAGGCTCAATTTTGTGATTACCTCGTTGGCAACATTTAAATTAATAAAAATATTTTTAGCAAGGTTTTCTGGTCTTTTCACTTCTGCTAACTCTTGTTACCAATTTTCCATTATTACTAATTTTTCCAATCAGAAGTGAGTCTTTAAAATTTTTCCAGAATCGTAGCACAAATAAATCATCCAATTTAATGAACCATTAAACATTAAGCTTAAATGCAGTTCAGTAAAATGACTATCTACAATAGAGATGTATGATAATGATTTAATTTGCAATCTGTGGAGTCCTTTAGGAACCACCTTGGCTTTTTCAGTACAACTCTAGCAAAAAAAATGGGGGGGATGATGTTTGTTTTCCCCTAATCTTTGGATCCACCATCACTTGGATGGTGATTAGGGCATAAAATACCTACATTTCTGGAATAATGGCAGTGATGATTGAGAAAGAAAATCAGATATTTTTGAATACTTCTGATAGTGCACAAAGCTATGATTAAAACTAAAAAGAAGGTTGCAGGTGAACAGAAAGAAACATGTGGGGCCTTTTTGGGGTGTGTTTAATGTTTGTGGGGTACAGCTACAGCTGCACTTCATTCCCTAAAAAGCCAGTTATTTCTTCCAGCACAGTGAGAGGTTCTGTGTTCAGTACAGGTGAAGATACTTGTGTAGGCAAGTGAACTGATTTTTCTCAGCTTCAGTACCTCAAGCTTATCATCTTCCCTTAGTTCTTGCAAGTGATAAATTGGTCAGTTTTGTCCCAAAATACAGTCTAGGTACTGAAATTTTATTCTTGAGGGAAATGAGAAAGATTTTAAGTTCTACAACTGTGTTAATGGGGCAGAAGGGGACTTGCTAATTCAGATTAACTTTGCCTTATTTAGAGAAGGCCTCCCTTGTGTGAGAAGCCTTTGCAGCACCAGCAGATTGTGCCCCAGCCCTGGCACAGGAGTGTCCGGCAGGGGATCCAGCCCTGCCCTTCCCAGGGAATCCCAGAGCCCGAGCCCGGCTGTGGGTCCGGGGCAGTGCCAGGCACGGCTGTGCCAGAGCCCTGGGGAGAGGAGCCAGAGCTCTGGGATTGTCCCCCCGCCAGGGACAGGGACAGGGACAGGCAGTGTTTGTGCAAACCTGTCTGCAGCTCCTCTGGGGGGTCATCACCAAAGGTTTTATAAGCAAACTTGTAAATCAATATGAAATATTTCTCAAGTAATGAACCATTTAATGTAATTTATACCTTATTAACTTGTATAGTTAATATAGGTTATATAAGTTATAACTTATTAATATAACTTGTCCAAGAGAGAGCAGGGAAAAGGTTTTAAGAAACCTTGTAGAGGTTTTGGATTTTGCATTTCCGAAAGGGTAATTGCAACCCAAAATTTAAATAAGAGACTCAAAATTCAAATAATTCTGCCCAATAAATAAGAAATTATGTAGGATTTGCTATGTGATCTGATTTTTACTTTTCTTTTAGAGGTAATGCAGAAGGTGGTAAGATTAATCCTTATTGTTTATTGTTATATAAATCCTTATTGTTTATTGTTATATAAATTCTTAAGGGGAGGGAGGGAGAAAAGAAGAAATCCAGACAGCTACTTGTAGATGAATTTTAATTTTATTTTTTAGTGCCATTGTATGTTCAGACTAACAACTTAGCCTCCAAATAAAGGAAAAAATTCCATATTAATTCACACTGAAATGAGTAATTGCAAAATTAATAATTGTTTAGACCCATTAAAAAAATTCCTCCTTTTTTCAGTGCTCTCATCTCCAAGACTTTGTAGTAGAGAAGCTCATTTGCAAACTTATTAGCACAGTAGTACAAATAATTTTCTAGGAAATAAGGTTGTTAGAAAGTTCAGTAGTGCTTGGCCTGATTTGAAGGCTGTTCAAGTGGTTCCCTCTTCAGAGTATGGACTAACCCTTAATATATAATTTAGAAGTCAATCCCCCAAATTTCCATTTCCTTTTAGTGCAAACAAGCTTAAAGCCTTCTTTGTTCCCAGCCAAACCAAACCAGCTTTCTTGACCTCAACCCCCTGAGTTACAGCAGAGTTAAGTGGGAATTGAAGTGAATATTGTACATACATTTATTTATCAGTGTGATCAATATCTAGATGTTGATAGTGCATGACTTTGCCCTCCAAATTGCACATATAATGCTGCCACATTAAAGGAACTAGAACTGATTAGGTTATTTGGTGTGTGAGATACACAGGAATCTTTCACTTGTAAAGGTAGAACAGTTGTGTCTCCCCAGGACTAACAGCAATGTTTGACTTCAGGTGCCTTCAGGTTTCAAAACCAATACATTTTTCTAAATGTTTACAGTTATTTGGATGTGGAAATTAAATATCACCCATCTCTTAGATGCCAGTTAACCATTTATTCACATTAACAGCTATCAAAAACTTAGGCCTAAAAGAAGAAAGTATCCCCGCCAGGTGAAGACTTTTTATTTCTGTATATTTGTTAAGTAAAAGTTCTGTATATTTGTCATCATGGGGTAAGTTCTGTAACTCATAAGGAAAAACTACCCTAAAGGAATGAAATTGGAACTCCCAACTCTACCATCTCACAAAGGGTTCGTTCAAGGTTTCAGTTTGATTCTCCTGATCATTCTGAAACCTCCAAATTGTTGCTTAGAAAAAATAAGGTAAGGCTTCCCCTACTGGTCTGTTTTCTCACTTTGGTAATGCAAAAACGTTGAGCTACAGAGGTTTTGTGCACATACTTTTCCTGCCATTGGATTAAGGACTTTGAATGTGAAAAACAAGTGAAGTTGCAGAACTACAGTTCCAGTTTTGTGTCCCTCAGTGGGCTGTGGGTGCACTGACATCCTTCCCTGCCCGCTCTGTGGTGGCCCAAAGTGTCCAGGAGTGGCCACTTGTCCTGGCTAAAGGTGCCCTGGCAGGCAGGAGGCTCAGCATGAGCAGACATTTAAATCCCTTCAATTCCAGGAGCAATTCTATCATCACGAGATCATTGGAGGGAAACAACAATAGTTTATTTATTTTGTCAGTGGATAGTCATGGAACGGGAATGTGGGGACACTTTTCCAGTACTTTGGAGCATAGTATGTTGTTTTAACAACTTTTATTTCAAATATTCCCGTTACTCCAATTGTTACAGCACATTGTGACAGCAGAGATTCTCCAATGGCAGCAAAACTTGCTCCCCTTTGAAGGTGTGACAGAAAGGCCCCCCCTGTTCCTGGCAGTGCAGAAACCCTGCAGAGCTGCCCTGCTGGGAGTGATGGGCACAAGTCCCTCCTGGCTGCCACGAGTGTCTCTGGCTGGGCAGAGTGAGGCTTTCCAGGTGAATGTGCAGGGCCAGAACCTGCCTTTGGCTGGGGAACACTTGCTCCTGGACTCTCAGAGGGTGCTAGAAATTGCTTCTCTCCCTTTTCCCAAGTGAGAATGAGAACACCCTTGGAAGGGAAGGCCATGTATCATGACTAGGGCACCTGAAGGGTGTGCATTTTATACTCTTCCTTATAAAGCTAAAACCTCTCTTTAAAAAGGTTAAAAAAACCCACATTTAAAAATCCACCCTACTGAGTTCTGAAGAGTTTTCTGCTGCCTTTTGCTTTTAACTCAACTCCCAATAGCAAATCTGATCTCTTTTATCACACCTTGGTGGACGGGTGGCTTTAACAATCAGTGAGCTGTTAATCACAACTCCTTGCTGAGGGTCTCTTTGTCCTGTCCTTGCACATCTCCCAGGTCAGACTGGATTTCAGGCTGCAGTGCCCAGTGCTGGGCAGCACTTTGGGCCCAGCTGCACTGGGGTTTTGCTCTCTGGGGCTGCAGATGGCACAGATCGGCCTCAGCTCGGGCACGAGGTGCAGGGCACTGGTGAGACAGAGATCCAGCTGGGTGGGATCAAACATGGCCCAGTTCTCAGAACTCCTGGGCTGGGCTGGGCTGGGCAGAGCCGGGCAGAGCTGGGCAGAGCCCAGATCCGGGCACAGCCCCCGGGCACAGCCTGGGCACAAGGACCCCCCGGCACAGAAACCAGTGCAGTGGGAACAAACCAACTCCCCGGTTCCTGGGTCGATTGAATCCACAGTAGGAAACCAGAGCGAGTTGCTCTCTCAGGTATGTGGGTCGTGGCAGTGCCACCTCTCCCTTTCCTCTTCCTCCCCATCCCTCCCTGGGGACATCACTTGGTAAAACACCATCCAACAGTGAGGAGGAAATCAATGTCAGCAAATCATTGGAAAAGACATTTTAGTTTGCAAGTAGTAAGAGAAATGAAGACTTCACTTGGTACCAGGAGGGCTACAGGTAAAATTTGATAACATTGTGGTTTTGAAGTCGAGAGGCATCAATGAAATGTGACTTCTGGGTTGCAAGACACTCTGCACTTTTTAATTACTTGGAATAATGTTCCTAAATAACCCATTGCCTGGTAACATCTCAGAGTTGGTGTGATTTCTAAGCAAAAAGCAGCTCTCTGTAACAGCTGGCACGTTGTCCAGCAGTGCTGGAGTTGCTAAAGAAGGTCCTGTTTAGGTGCTTGGACGATACAGTCCCATGTTTAACAGAATTATTTAAAGGCAATTTAGGCAGCACTGTAAAAACCCCACTGAATTCCACTTAGTCACTTCTGTAAATCCCATATGTATCTTCATCTTTAGGCACTTTAAATATCTGGCCCAAAGGCAGTTGAAAATCCTGCTAAAGCTACAGGCAGACTTCTGTTTGCAAGAGAATCACATTTTTAAGGCTGGTCCTCCAATTAATAGGAGTTTCAACCTTGGAGACTGTTGTTCAATGGAGATACCAAATTTTTGTGACATTTAGTCAGTGTGGTCTGTTAGAAACATCTGTGCATATTACTTTTCACAAACAGAATTAATTTTGTTAGAAATGTAACCATAACTGCAGTACTTTCCTCAGTTTTCCTTTTTCTCATTTCTTTTTTTTCTCTCATTCAGAAATTAAACTATTAAATGTTCCTGGCTGAATACCAATTCTAATATTTTGTAAAATTAAAAAGTCATAAATCAAAGTAAGTATAGCAGTTTCTATGTAGGAACAGAATTTTCTGAGTAACCAACTCCCACAGAATGGAAGGCACAAATTAGTGCTTGGTGTTTGCTTTTTTAAAAAATATATATATAAAGCTTTTTTCCTTTTTTAAGCTTACCCAGTATTACAGACTAAGGAGGAGTAAAGCCCCCAGTGCAATGTTCCTACTCTACTCCAAATATCCAGAAAATTGGATGGGTTTATTTAACAGATGACTCCTGTAACCAACACAGTGGGAATATCTTCACCTCCAGTGTGTTACAGTGACAGAACACACCAGGGCACAGTGGGCAGGGTTTGCTTTTCTGGTCTCAATTCAGGTTACATTTGTTTGCTTGACATTGTTGAGCTGAATGCAGGGAACAGGTTCCAAATGCCTCCCAGGATGTGCTCAATCTGTGTGCAATACTTGCCTCCTAATAAATAACCTAATGCTTCCTCAGAAATACCTCAGAAATACCTCAGAAATACAAAACCTCTCCAGAGAAGAGAGCTGGGACTGAGGGCTCAGCAGGGCAGTGCTGGGAGGGTCTCAGAACAACAGGACTTACTCCTTTTTTAAGCACCTATTCTTATAATGAAGGAACTCATACAACACCCAAAACTCACAGGCTTAGCATTGATACTTTAATATTGAAATTATTAAATTTCAGGCTGGAGAGTTTTCTTTATCATTAAGGGTGTGTAAGATATAATTTCATATAAAACACAGAACATTATCCATGGCTTGTTTGTATTTGCATTGTAGTAAGGAAATCCTGTTTGCAGACTGTTAATGAAAAGGTAGCACATACATTTGCAAACTTAGTAGTACACCTGGTAAATACTTGGAAGCTTCCCAGTAGGTTTTGGGATAATCAATCCAGGAAATGAAAGAAATAACAGATAAGTTCAGTGATGTAGCTAAATTAGAAAGGTATAAAGGATATAAAAAGTGAACACATAAAGCAGGAGCTCTCACTAGTTCATAAATAAGGCCAGTAGGATTTTTTTCTGCATACAAATATATTAAACAGGTGATTAAAGAGTCATGACTTGCAAAATACTTTGTTAGAAGACATAACAATATATTGATCTCTTGCACATAAATACAGAGTTGTAAATGGTTGCAGATTGCAGACAGAGTGTGGAGGAGACTGAGAGCTCAGGGCTGGAACCCAGCAGTACTGAGGGCCCTTATTGCCTCTGCTCAGCTGCTGCTGCTGCTTGGGCCCCAAGGGCCTTCTCTTTTTATTGGTTTTGTTTCTTCCCCTACTTTATTTTTTTAACCCGAACTGCTCAGTGGCTGTGGAACCTTCTGGAGATCATTAGTGGTAAGAGACTGTCCATAACCTTGTATCTAACCCAGATCCTGCAGCTCTGTGTTAGCTCATTATTAGGAGACTCAGGACAAAAGTGAAGGAGCTGGAACTCGGTGAGATAAACAGACCTTTCTGTCTCCTGTGTGCCCTTACAGGGATGCCCAACCCAAAACCTAGATGGCAAATGGTTAAGGAAAACCCAAAGTGGAATATAGCACTTGTGCCATCTTTGGTAGAGCAGGTTCAACACTTTGCAGGTGAAATGTCTCCTTAGTCTGAAGTGTTTGGGGTCCTCAGTGCCCCAGGGTTCCCCTCTCGTGTGCAACACGAGCTCTGCAGGGGTTTGCAGGGAGAAGGACTTGCCTCGTTCTTTGCAGAGCAACTTCTGTTGTCCCAAAAGTGCAGGGCTGAGCTCGGGGGTGGGAGTGGAGCAGGACTGGTGTGGACTGGTCTGCCAGGGGCCAGGGGTGACCCTGGCAAGTGTCTGTCTGCTCATCTCAATGGTTAAGGACCTGCAATTCGGTCTGAAATCACTGGGTTGTACCAAGAGTGGGAAAGGAAAGTGAACATTGAAAGCAGCTGATTGCAGGAACAATCTCTCTAGGAGAGTTACATCCTTTGTTCTTGGTACAAAGCACAGTTTCTCTGGTGCATTTGTTTCACAGAGTTGGAAAAGAATTTGACTTCCCCTGCATCAGAATGCATATATGAGAGCTGACATTTTCATAAGGCCATTGCTCATTGCATGGAGCACCAAACTCCATTCCAGCCACAATAATCTCTTTTGGTCGCAGACATTTGGGTCAGTCTGTTCCCATACCAGTTGCTCTAAGTCTCCTGCCCCTCAGTCTGTTCCCATACCAGCTGCTGTGTCTCCTGCCCCTCAGTCTGTTCTCATACCAGTTGCTCTAAGTCTCCTGCCCCTCAGTCTGTTCCCATACCAGTTGCTGTGTGTCTCCTGCCCCTCAGTCTGTTCCCATACCAGTTGCTCTAAGTCTCCTGCCCCGTGCACTCTGCACACAAGGGCACTGGGAAGCCAGTGGCCACGCTGGGAGCAGCACTTCAGCTCTGGACTGCCAAGAAATGGTGTTACTCTTTACTATTATACAGTATGAGCACTATAAAAACAAATCTTACCTTTTACTGTATTCTGTGAAGTTTCAGGGTACAATTTCAAAACTGTATTTTCTTAGTCAAAGAGTGAGAGCTGCTATTTCTGCAGACAGATGGCTGAGCACAGTTACCCCTGTGCATGTGCAAAGATTGGAGCAGCCTCACTGCCTGCACCTTCCCTTCAAACTTTGGCCTTGGTTTTAGTTACAAAGCTGTTTATTAAATAACGTAGGAAATTGATTTCACTGTGCCTCTTTTTTTACAAGGGTTGTAGAACATAAATGAATTAGGGTTATATTCTGAAACCATTTTATCTTACAGCAAGATTTAATAGGAAGCACATGTAATTAAAATTAAGACTTGATTGCCAACTTCTGATCTACTCTAATGCTTACATGTCTGGTTCTCTTAGAGAGGGCTAGCGTTACATTTTTCAATAATTGAAAAGTATTATTGCATTTAAAAATATTTAGCAATTACTGCACAGTTGTTAAATTTAATAACCTACCCAATTTGGCTTAAATTATTCAAATGTGTAATACATTTCAAACTACTGAGACCAGTCTGTGAGCTTGAAGAGTCAGTCCCACAAGCATCACCTTGTGTCATCCCACCCTTCCTAGAGAGGACAATTAAAGACCTCCCTGGAGCAATACAAGTTTTGCTTTGGAACCCGGCAGGGCTGCCCTGTCAGAGACAACGAGCAGAGCAGGGAGAAGGAGCAGGGAGGGAGCAGGGAACAGGGAGCAGAGCAGGGAACAGGGAGCAGAGCAGGGAGCAGGGAGCAGAGCAGGGAGCAGAGCAGGGGCTGCAGCCTGGGCTCTGTGCTGGGGGATTGGCCGGGGGGTCCTGCTTGGTTCACTTGGCATTTTGGGGGGGTTTGGAGAAGGCAGCCTCGTAAACAAAGCACCTTTTTCCTGATGCAGGAGGCATTCCTCTTTCCTGGAGACCACAGGTTTGGTTTCTGATGAATTCCCAAGAGAAACCAAGCCTTGGGATCGTGTTGGATTCTGGGGAGAGAGATGAGTGTCCACTCTGTGGGTTTGTACTCAGAAATGTCCCTGACAGTCTCTGATTAGGAAAACTTCAGAATGAGGGAAGCTGTGTCAAAATGCTTCTCAGGGAAACGTTCCTGCCCAGAGCCCATTATCCAGGATAAATGCTTTACTGTTAATAAGAACCATTGAGAAAGGTCCCAGTAAATGTATGCACGATGCTCATGCTGTGGTCACAGCACCTGGGTGTTCCTGAACCCCAGTTTTAAGCCTTTAAGTACCAGAAGCTCAGTTTGGCTCTGAGATTCATTTTGCCAAGATCACGATTTTCTGAGATATTTTAGTTAAAAAAAACTAGGACCTGGAATTCTGGTGTCAACATAAAGGGGAAAAAATCAAACAAAAATCCCAACATTTTTTCCCTGCATATTCTGCTTTGAATGAGAGGCTGGGATGAGAAAGGAGAGGGAAGGGAGAGATTTTCTAATGAGTAATTTGATGACTCTTCCTTTATTCTTTACCCCTCTTTATTCCTTTATTCTGAAGTAGTATCTTTTTTTTTGTCTGGAGGGGGGATTTTTGGGCTGACAACTAAAAGTTCTAGCATAGATCTGTGTAATAATCAGTGTTTCATTCTGTGTCATGATAAAGGCAGTTCACAAACAAATATAGATGGAGTGAAGTCTTTCCAGGGACAAAACAGAGAAGGTGCCCTAATTGTGGGGATGAGCTGCAGCTCCAGATTTCCGTGGCTGGCCAGGGAAGGGAGGGGTCCTGGATCACTGCAGCCAGAAGTGCTTCATCGCCTTCTTTTCACTCTGCTTTGGTTTTTTCCTGTGGGTTTCGTCGATACTAATTTAGTTTTTTACCATTTTAGAATATGCAGTCCAAGGTACCGACAAAGTGGAAATGCAGCAGTGTTTTTGTGCATTTTCCCCCTGCCTGCAGTCCTGGTTACCTTGGAAACTGTCCGGGGGAAATGGGATTGGCTGCATCCCGCTGGATCAGTGGAGTCGTGGGCAGCGGCAGTGCCAGACATCTCTTAGTGGCACAAAGCAGCATTAAAGGATTCCCAATTTAAGATTCCTTTCTTTTGAAGGAAGCCACATGAAGAGGTACATCTGCAGTGCCCTGAAAGTTTGACTGCAATGAGTAATGGCTTGAAAATTTCATCTTGACAGAAACTATAGTGCTTGGGGGGGTTCTTTTCTATGTCGTTGTGTGTGTGGGGGGGTTATTTTATTTTTTTTTTAATTTCTCTCCATGGACACTTTTAAGTCTTGATTTCATGTCTAGAACTATTTCTTGATTGTTTTTTTAGGTTTTTTTTCCTGATGATATCTACTATGGAACATTCTTTTGAGAGGAAGGAGCACAAAACCCCCACAAACCCCTAAACTAAAAAAAGCCCCCCAACAATTCCAAACCCCACCCTGAAAACTGAACTGATCTGTGGAAGAAACTATTTCTCGCCACACAATGTAATCTCTGTCATTGCCAGAGGAATGGCAGGAATTCCCAGCCCTGGAGCTCTGCCCCTGCTGACCAGCAATGCTGCTCTGCTGCAGGGGGAGCTCAGAACTGCACGGGCTTTTTCCCAGCAGTGCAGGGGGACAGATCCTGTTTTCAGGCAGAGCCCCGTCGGTGACTAAGGCTCCTCATTGTGTGTTCCCTTTGCAAAAAGCAAACGGGGTTGATAGAACAAAACTCGGGCTCAGGGGGGTCTGTAGAAAGTTGCCC
The DNA here is from genome assembly GCA_013390005.1 of Calyptomena viridis. Taxonomy (NCBI): domain Eukaryota; kingdom Metazoa; phylum Chordata; class Aves; order Passeriformes; family Eurylaimidae; genus Calyptomena; species Calyptomena viridis. The sequence goes on along the minus strand of WEIV01028685.1, from coordinate 75,150 downwards.
TGTGCTTTGGTGTTGCCTTCAGTCCTGGAAGTGCTGCTGGACCAGCACTGCCATTGGACTCTGGGATGTTCTTGTGATTGTGTTGGGAGGAGAGAATGGGTGTAAAGTAAAATTACTGTGCCATTTAGAGATACATTTAGTATCTTTGTTTTTCATGTTCATTCTTGAATGACTCCAATATTCTTTTCAGAAATGTAACCTTTTTTATTTCAATTCATAAAGTAAGGTGTAGCTAAAGTCCATCTCCACCTGTGCTCAGCCCCCAGAGCAGGGAGTGGCCATAGAACAGGTTCTGAGGAGCTTTTGCAGCCTCCACCTTTGCAGGTTTTTTAGACTGGACTGGATAAAGCTCTGAGTGATCAGAGCTGACCCTGCTTTTGGCAGGAGATTGGGCTAAATGGCCACTGAGGTCTCTTCAGACTGAACTGTGCTGTGCTGTGAACCAGCTCGAGGAAAGCTGTGTCTTATTTCCAGCTAATGTTTGTCTGGCTGTAGCTTTCAGCCATTGCCTTCCACTCGTGCTTGCACTGAGGAGCTCGTTTGTCAGTGAATATTTAAATACAATGAGCAGGTACCTGTCAGGCTGCAGCCACACACACACTGGCTTTGTGTGCCCTGCAGGTTGTTTGCTCCGTTTGCCCTGGACTGGGTCGAGTAAAAGACATAAACGTTTATTCTGTAATGCATAAATACAATGTGGCTGCAGAATTCCCCCCCTGCCGTTTTCAGTGGGGCCCACAGAAGTCTCCTCTTGCCTCCTGTTTCGGGGTGGTCAGTCCTGCTCTGTGCATGGTGTGTGCAGGATCCGTGTATGATCTGTGCAGGATGTGTGCACGGTGTGGGCACGATGTGTGCATGAGGTGTGCACGCTGTGTGCATGGTGTGTGCAGGATCCGTGTATGATCTGTGCAGGATGTGTGCACGGTGTGGGCACGATGTGTGCATGAGGTGTGCACGCTGTGTGCATGGTGTGTGCAGGATCCGTGTATGATCTGTGCAGGATGTGTGCACGGTGTGGGCACGATGTGTGCATGAGGTGTGCACGCTGTGTGCATGGTGTGTGCAGGATCCGTGTATGATCTGTGCAGGATGTGTGCACGATCTGTGCACGATCTGTGTATGATGTGTACATGGTGTGTACATGATGTGTGCACGATCTGTGCACGATCTGTGTATGATCTGTGCATGATCTGTGCATGATCTGTGTATGATGTGTGCATGATCTGTGTATGATGTGTGCAGGATGTGTGCATGATCTGTACATGATCTGTGCAGGATGTGTGCATGATCTGTACATGATGTGTGTGTGATGTGTGCAGGATGTGTGCAGGATGTGTGCACGATCTGTGTATGATGTGTGCAGGATGTGTGCATGGTGTGTGCAGGATCCGTGTATGATCTGTGCAGGATGTGTGTATGATGTGTGCAATACTGACCTTCTGGAGAAAACTGAGTGGGTGAAAAGCCACTGCCAAGGCGTCTCTCCCAGCAGGGCACTGGGCTGGGAGGCACAGGAGCAGCACAGACTGGGCTGGGAGTCCTGGAGCTCCTCTAAAGCTGGAACCCCAGAGCCCCAGGCTGACCCTGCACTGAGCTCCCCCTGTGTGTGCAGGGAGCACAAGTGATGGTGTTTCTTTTGGGTGGCTCCCAAAAAGTGCCTTTCTTTCGTGTGGGTGATCACCTTCATCAGAACAATTGCAGACCAGGCTTTTAGTCCCACCAATAGTCTCTACAATCCCTGAGCTGGGAATTAAGTGGGTTTCTGTATTTTAGTTGCAGCAGCTTTGTGTTCCCTTGCCAAGGCCTGAAGTTGGGCATGTGGCCTGTGCTTACCTGACTCATCCCTCCTGGCCTTTGCTGTGTGGGTGCAGCGTTGCCTCTCTTCTGATCTTTGGACTTATGCCAGTTTTCCATGATTTATTAGAAAATGAACATCAGCAGACAGGAGACTTCCTCTGCCTCCTCTCCTTTAGTATTCTCTGAGGGTGTTTTGTTTGTGGTTTTCAGGGTTTTTCCTTTTCTTTTTCTTTTTTTTCCCTTGGTTTTCTGATTTTTATAATGTTTTTCCTTGGTAAGTTTTCCTTAACATTCTTCCTAATAATTCACTGTCAACAGATTATTTTTGCATCTTCCTGGTAACAACTTCTCCTGGGTGGTTGGTTGGGTTTTCATGTAAAGCATTACTGTCTGTACTTTTTTAATTGCATCTCTAATTATTATCCTATGAATTATATCATTTGTTATTGTATATATATATTACAGTATTTTTTCCTCCTGTATATGGATTTTCTACTTTTCATGAAAAAACCCCCTCCAAAATTTATTCTGAATTAAAAATGACAGAACTGACTTAATCTTAGCAGTTCAACTTTCTGGGAGAGGATTCTAAGTTCAAATTGAGACAGACTGGATTGAGATGACTATATTTCTTACTTAAACATGAAGAATAGAAGTTATTAAAAGTTCTTTGTACCACTAATCCTAAAATCAAGCCTGAAAATTAAAAACACTCTTAAATATCTTAAGATTTGCTGGGCTAAAGGCACTATCTCTCCTTTATCTGATCAATTTTCCATGCCTCATAACTTTTAATTTATATCATTTACTATCTCCTTCACTTTTTTTATTAATCCAATTTCCACCTTCACCTGATCACTGAAATGAAGTTGTCTCTTTCTAGTACTGTCATAAATTTGGAACTTTTAATACTCTGCTCTTTAGGAACCCTTGATATTTCGATCTTCTTTTCCTTCCCCAGTTTTTCTTGCCCAGCAATGGATTCCTGTGCTGAGGGCAGGAGCCCCTTGCAAAGCCCTGCAGGGGAATCTCCTGTTCGGGGACAGGGGGGATGTGCAGGAGCAGCAAAGGCCACGGCAGCGTCAGGTTCTTGGGCTCTGTGAGCACAGGGACGTGTCCTGGCTGTGCCACCACAGGGACCTGTCCTGGCAGTGCCACCACAGGGATCTGTCCTGGCTCTGTGAGCACAGGGACCCGTCCTGGCAGTGCCACCACAGGGCCCTGTCCTGGCAGTGTCACCACAGGGATCTGTCCTGGCTGTGCCACCACAGGGACCCGTCCTGGCTCTGTCACCACAGGGACCTGTCCTGGCTGTGCCACCACAGGGACCTGTCCTGGCAGTGCCACCACAGGGATCTGTCCTGGCTCTGCCACCACAGGGACCTGTCCTGGCAGTGCCACCACAGGGACCTGTCCTGGCAGTGCCACCACAGGGACCTGTCCTGGCTGTGCCACCACAGGGACCTGTCCTGGCTCTGTGAGCACAGGGACCTGTCCTGGCAGTGCCACCACAGGGACCTGTCCTGGCTGTGCCACCACAACACAGGGACCTGTCCTGGCTCTGGGTGTGGGGCAGGGCTGCCCTGGGACATTCCTTTGGAATTCCTGGCTCCCAGCCATGGGCAGCAGGGCCTGTGCCATGGAGGAATTCACACTTGTCCAGTGCCGGGGCTCTGCAGAGCTGGGGGGGATGGTTGGGGATGTCTGGGCCTGACGGGGATGGAGGAACCAGGGAATGGACACAATTCCTTCAGGGACGGGGATGGAGGAACCAGGGAATGGACACAATTCCTTCAGGGATGGGGATGGAGGAACCAGGGAATGGACACAATTCCTTCAGGCTCTGGGTGCACATTCCTGGAGCCACTGGAAGAGCTCGTTTGTCAGAGCTCGGGCCCTTCCTGCCCTTCTCATAAGGAAACAACACATAACATCTGTTGACTTCTTGCTGGGTCAACCTGAAGAAATTCAAAGCAAGTACTTCAGAATTTGTTGAATTTTGGGGTTTGTTGTTTTGGAAATGGTTGTAATTTTGCTATGTTGAAGAATAATTAATGTCTTCTCTAAGTTGAACCCAACATTAACCTTATATGAAATTTTAGATTGTCACTACTCTTGAATCTGTTCATTCTCCTTAGTATTGGATAGACTTTGGCAGTAAAAAAAAAGAAAAATGGAAGTGCAGATGTCCAATGGAAGATGGATTTGTTTACTTTTTTTGTCTCGTGCTTAATAAGAAATTGTTAGCAGATGTAACCTTGGAGGCTGGAGATTAAGCCTGATGTACTGCATTGAATATTCACAAGCAATTGTCAAATGCATTTGATTTGTGAGAGGCTCATTAAATGGATGAATTTGGAGGAGATTCTTAACATCCAACAAAACCCAGTTAATGTACTTACTGTACTTACTAATATATAACATCTTTGCATCTTTATTTACATAAGGTGTTGAAATATCAGAGAATTTGACAAAAACTACTAATTTACATTCCAAGGTGTCAGGAACACAATTTGCTGCTGTTCTGTGACAGACAACAGCACAAAGATAATAATGTGGAGATGAGGCACTGCCTCCCTGGGCAGCTCACTCAGCAATCACAGGAGGCTTCCCACTTTGGATTGCTTTCCCAGGGCCTGCACAAGGCAGATTATCTCACGTAATAGTTCTACTTTAAGGGCAGGAGAAGAAACAGAGAGATAAAAATAGGTATGCAGATGGGAACGGTTTCACTTTTCCATATGCTAATAGCAAACTACAGGCCTCTTAATCAGCTCTCTCATTAGTGGCTGCATTCTCAAAATGGTCTCAAAAAGATCTTTAAATGTGAATAGTCAGACAGAGATCTGCATAGATAAAATTAAATAAAGTTTGGAGGAAGAAAAAATCAGACACAAAGTGTTAGTGTTGTCTTGGAATAACTGGAATGCAATTTTGAGTGTGCAAATAGCTTGTACTTAACACGGATTCTTTTTAACCTTAAAAAAGTCTTTAAATACCAATATCTTTGAACGGTTTAATGAGAAACATTTTACATTACTTTTCATTGTTGAAGGTGACAACTTTCTTAAAAAGGTTTGAATGAGAATTTTTGTTACTTTGGAACATTTGAGTATGAAGAGCAGACCAGGCCAGGGAGCCCCTGGTGCCACAGATGGCAAAGTAAAACAAGAATAGGTGGAGACTTACTGAGAGGCCTGGGGGGTGCAGCACATTGATCTAGATATGCACAAGAAAAGCCTCACATTCAAACATCCTAGTGTGTATTTTTCTGAGGAACAGAAAGCTGCTCTTCAAAGATGGAAAAAAGAAAGTAATTCTCCAGCAACACCTTATGTTGTGCCATCAATGGTCACTGAATATTTTATTTTGTGTCATTTTAGGACTGAGGCCTTGTTTGTTTAGGACACAAGTCAAGATAAATCAAGTGGGTTGCACCTTCTGTGAGGTGTTATGGCCATCACATCACACAGTCCCATTTCCAACGGGGCTGAACTTCTCCCCTGGCCAGGATTCCTCCCCAAGGCAGGGTCTGATGCAGGAGTCACTGGCAGGTTTGAGCCAAAATCCTCCTCTGGGTCCCTCTGCCATAACATGCAATGTTTAGCTCTTGCTTTACTTTGCAAAAAGATTTATATTGAGCCTTCTAAGCACAGAAATCTTCTTAGCACAGATCCCATCTTTCCTACGTTGCTGGGATAGATTTTGATGGATTCTCCCGAGCAGAGCAGAAATAAATCGTGTCTCCCCAGCAAACAGTCACTGGTGCCTGATTTATCTCTCTGATTTGCAGATGGACTTTTCTGCTCATATTTTGAAAGAGCCATTTGTAAAAAGGTTCTGTATTAAAAAAGAGCTGTTCCATATTGTAAAAGAAACATTTATTCAATCACATAATGTGCCCATTCCAAGCCTGTTTCTTGAATAACATTGGACATTTACACCCCCCTTTTTTTTTCTTTCCTATTTCTGCCCCTTGGACTTGATGAAATTTGCCAGTTCATGAGTTCATGGAGCTGGTTTGAAGAGTACTTTTCAGGACAGTTAGTAATTAGGATGTCAGGGACTGCAAACGTTCAGATAAAACAGAACAAATTATTCTGGGATCCATGGCTGGCCAAAGCAAGGCCAAGCACTACAACATTTTATTTTCTCTGGCTCCAGGCAGTTCTCAGGAGGCTCTTCAGTTAGAAATTCAGGTTCCTGAGTTGTTGGGAAAAGTCTTCCTACTCATTTGAAGTTTAGGAAGCAAATAAACAACACACAAGAAGAAAATTGTGTTTCTTAAGCCCACAAAGAAAAGATATGCAAAACTTGCAGATGTGTAGCTGTTTTAAATAATTTTAAGAAAGCTGTTCTAAGTATTGAAACAAATCATTGGTTTCCAATCAACTGATACCTCTTCAGTTATCAAGGAGTTTCTAATAGTAATTGCTAATGTTTCAACTCTTGAATTTCTAATCTGTTATCATCTGTAGATGTTAATTTATTTTACCTTCATCCAACCTTACTTCAGCTCTGTTTATCTTTATTCTTTTTTATAACCCAATCCCCCTCTTTAAAATATGTTAATATACTTTGAATTTTATAGAAATCACCTAATTCTTCTTCCCCTATCCTTTACATCCCCATCTCCTCCTAATTAGTGGTTCCTTATTCTGTGACTATTTAGAGGGCCTTTAAAAGTCTCTTTTTAGGAACAAAGCTTCCTACCCCATTTGGTTAAAAGTTAACACCATAAATGTAAATTTTAATATATTATTTAAAATCTGTGATTTACCAGCATCTTATTATTTATTTGAACTCCTTAAACTTCTTTACCCTTATTAAAAAAAGAAAAAAAAAGGGATATATTACACTTTTGTTTTTGAAAATTCACTAATTTTTTACATCCATATTTAGGCTAACCTCAAAACCCTTATGGTCTCCCTGAATCTGTCGTTCTCTCTTTACATTTAGAGTAACTCTTCTCTGTATGACCGCAACCAAAAAATACTACTAACATGTTTCATGCCCCATGGAGTCTCTCTCGAGGTTTTGTGGCGGTTGTTTTTAATGAGCAAACGCTGTTCAGGACTTTGGGCAGAAGCAGCGGGATGTGCAGGGGGTGCAGAGAACACGTCCCAGGGCTGTGGCAGAGGGGCCGGGAGCGCTGACCCCGATCCTGCAGGGAACTGCTGCCGGGCCGGGCACGGGCACGCGGGGCTCTCCTCATGGGCACTAACTGGGGAAGAGACCATTTCCTAAGGGTCAATTCCGTGCTCGTGTCGTTCCTTTCTTGTCAGAAATGGCCCCGGGCAGTCGGGCTGCGGTAACTGCTGTTCTGCACCGCGGAACTGAACAACAGCCTCTGTCCCTTGGCACCGCCGAGCTCGAGGGGCGGCCGAGGGCGCACCCAGGGCACTGCCGGGGGGGTCCCCTGTTCCCGGCCCGGGGACACCTGCACAAAGGGCAAAGAGCTCCCTGGGCTGAGCTGCCCTGCCTGCCCCGTGCTCAGCCCCGCTGGGCCCGGGGACACGGCCCGAGGTTCGGCAGCACCCGGTGTGGCCGTGCCCGCCGTGGTGTCCGTGTCCCAAGGCGGCCAGAGCTGCTCCGCTGCTGCGCACGGGTTCCTTGTGCTCACCGTGTCCCAGGAGCCAAGCAGGACAGATTCTCCCTGAAAGACCTCTGGGGGTCCTGGCATCCCCCCGCGTTCTGCTAAGCTTCCAGGGTTTGGTTTGTACTGCGTTTTGTTCTTGGGTTTGCCAGTCGTGTTGGGGCTGCAGCCTCTAAGGCACCCGTTGTTTAGGATCTTACTTGCTGCCATAATCTGAATTCCATCCAGAACAAGTGGCTTGAAGGCCTTTATCTTTAAACTTTATGTTTAACCACTCCAGAAGCTGCTCTGTTAGCTGCATTTTTGTTGATTTGGTATCCAGGAGTTTGCAGAGCTCTCCCCAGTCTGTCTAACAGCATCGTGTCCAGGCTGCTTCCTATGGATTTTAGTTTTGTATTCTTTTTACTTCATTGTCTTCCAAACTGCTACAGCCTACTTGTTCAAAAAGAATCTGGCTCCTGAATTTCAGGGTTGCAAACTACCACTTAGTTTGATCTTACAAAATGTCAAATTTAATCATACTAAGGTTTTTTCTTTACCAGATCAATCATACTTATATACAGAAGTTATTTTAGAAAATTACTTAAGGCAAAGTCAAGGATAGCATTTTCTGTGTTTCAGAATGAGCTGATTCAAGATGCAATTGTTTATTACTTTCAAAATTATCTTTCCAATTTCCGTTGTGTTGTGACACACAGCTCATTTACATTCGGTAGGACAGTTCATCCTACCAAACTTGGTTACACCTTGTTCCAGTCTCTCCAAGGACCAGAAACACCCCCAATGTACCAGAATCCACCCTCTCGATTCTGACATCAGACCCGTTAGAGTGGACTTGGCCTCAGCCCCCTGTGCTCACAGCTCTGTCTCAGGTGCCAGGGCAGTGCCCACCCGGGGCAGGACAGAGGGCAGTGCCCCCCCAGGGCAGTGCCCACCCGGGGCAGGACAGAGGGCAGTGCCCCCCCAGGGCAGTGCCCACCCGGGGCAGGACAGAGGGCAGTGCCCCCCCAGGGCAGTGCCCACCCGGGGCAGGACAGAGGGCAGTGCCCCCCCAGGGCAGTGCCCACCCGGGGCAGGACAGAGGGCAGTGCCCCCCCAGGGCAGTGCCCACCCGGGGCAGTGCCCACACAGGGCAGGACACAGGGCAGCCCACCCGGGGCAGGACACAGGGCAGCCTTGGGGGGAGGACACACACTCTGCTCTCCTCGGGTCCGTGCCCAGTTAAACCCTTGCCCTGCTGGGTTGGACACACACAGCCTTTAACAAAGTCATTGTGCAAACAAGTGCTGCAGGTAACATCAATAAACCACCTCAATAATGTGCCTTTGGCTTTCAGGACTCCTGGTCCATGCCCAGGTAACTGTGTCCATACAACACAAACACACTGTGCATTCCCAAGTGCTCACACAGACCCTGATTTCTTCAGAGACCCCTTCCTGTGTTTGTGTCTTTTGGTATTGGCTGGAAACATTTATCTTGTCATATTTCAGAAGCATAAACTTTCTCCTAAACCCTCTGAAGCTCACCTTAAATCTTCTCATGCTTGCAGATATTGTTACTTATTTATTTCTTGTACTAATGCATGTATTCAAGGGGATTTATTATACTGTTCACCATTTATCTGTTCTGTTAGTGGCTGTAGGAATGAGAAGTGGAAAATCCTTCTCGTAAAAGAAAGGCAGAGTTACTGGGAGGAGACTCCAAACATTGAGCTCGAGTGCTTTCATGACATGCAAAAGAAAAGTTTGTTGCTGCAAATTTATTATGAGAATGTTTGAAGGTGATGAAATAGAAAAAGGGAATGGAAGGTAATTCTTTATTTTTTTCCCTCAAAAAAAACCTTCATCTGAAGTGATGAAATGGTAAAAGAATGATGTTGATTGTATAGGCAGTATAAATTAGAACCATAATAAACTTTTATATCTTAATAACCTTAAGAAAAAAAGAGGTCCTTGCAGAATTCTGTGTGGCAGTAATGGACAAATGTATGGGGCATGTTCCCCTGTGGGGATATGGATTCACACAGCATCAGCAGGGAACTGAGGGGTTCAGCAAAGGAAAAAATTGCAAATGAACAACAGCAACATCCACATCCTCAGGGTCCCCAGGGACCCCCAAACTGTGACAGTGACAACTTTGAGTGGAAGGTGCTGGAATAGGGACTAGTGCTGGGAAGAAGTTGGTCAAACTCAAAACAGAGAAACTGCAAACTGGGCTTAAACCTCAAGAAACTAGAGAAGGAAGTGTTTAACTCCTGGGTTCCTGACATGTTCAAATGATGCTTGATGCAAATTATCTAGAAAGTGTAACTGGAGAAATGAAAAGATATTTGAAGGTCAGGTCCAGCTCCTTTTGAACTTGAACTCTGAGGTGTGATGGACATGATTAATTCACATCTAGAGTGAGGATCATTGGACTTTGCTGTAGAAGTTACATAAAACATCCTTAATTGTTCACAGTGAGCCAAACAGCTGCATGTAACCAACGTTCAGCTAAAGATATAAATAAAGATGCATAATTATTTGATTATGTGGGACAGGTTTTTTTTGTAGTGATGTAAAATTTGTAGAGTTACTCCTGATTTACACTGGCACGAGATGTCTAAAATTGCCACATCAAGATAAAACACAGAGCAATACTCTGGGCTCCCCCTGAGACTGAGAACTGAGCAAACTGGACCAGCCTCCAGCCTCTCTACAATAGGACACAGCCTCTATTTTGAGAGCTGTACCTTCAAAAAATATAAGAACCTGAGGATGTTTTTGTTTTCATCACTAGATAAAAATTACAAAGTATTTCTTTTTCATTTCCCTGTAAATATGGTAAGAGACCAGATTGGTAAGAAGTTATAATAACAACCATGAATAATCGTGACTCTTGGGCCCCTTCCAGTTTTCTAACATTTAGTGCTTTGTATGATGGGCCTTGGTGTTGCTGTTCCTGAGCTGAATGTGGATTTTGCCATTAATTTCAGCAGGAATTGGGTGCTTAACCAGTGTGTGCTTCATCTACATCATCTGTGAACCTGGCACAGCAATATTGTAGAAACTTCCTTCTCTGCATGAATGATGTCTCTTCCAGACCAGAGCTGGATGAAGGATTGCTGTCCACATAACACTCAAGTATTTTAGAGAAATCCTCTCAGAAATACTGACAGTATTACTAGGGGGTTTTCTGTATGTAGCTTCTTGAGAGGGATTATTCCACAGCTAGTTTTGGTTTTGGTTTGAGTGTTGTTTTGCTTTTGTCCTGCCCTGGCAATCTGAATCTTCCCAGGATTAGGGCAGTTTCCTCTAGGACTCAGTTGCAACACCTGCAACTGTGCTCCTTGCTAAGGTAATTTTATTTTTTGATTTCCAGTTCCACCTTTGCTGTTCATTCACTCAGCTGATCTCCCCTGTTTGGTAAGTTGCTGCTGCTGCTCAGGTGCTGAGCAGGACCAGGTTGGGCAGGGCTGGCACCTTGCCTGGCACCTCCCTGTGAGCACCAACCCTCCTTCTGGGGGATGCAGCTCCTCCAGAACACTCTCAACTCAGCAAAACTGTTCCAGCAGAGTCGGTAATTGCTGCTGAACAGAAACATCTCTCAGTGAAATTCCGACCTCCTCTCGTTTGTACATAGAGCCAGAGCACACATAAACCAAGCAGGGATTCCACTGAACTTCTGCCCCAGGCACAAAGTTAGAAGGATCACTCAGGGCCAAAATGTGCTAAACCCCCTGTATTTGTGGTTCCTGCAGCACTGGGGGACATCAGCTCCTCACTGGGATTAGCTGGGGTTTTAGGATGGCAAGTCAAGAATGGAATATTGACACAAGCACATTTGGGATGGGCATGAAAGCAGGTGAAGGACAGTGAAGGGCACTGTGCTTCCTCTGTTCTCAAAGAAGCCTTGAGGTAATGGCACTGTACATGTGAAGAAAGCAGTTTCACCTCCCTTTCTGGAACCCCAGTGAAAGGACAACTGCAATGTGTTTGACAGTAAGATACAAACTTGGACACTGCAGCTCTTACTGCCAGTGTCTGCCTGGAGAGCAGCTGAGTATTGCTGGTACCCACTGACAGGACTTCTCATGGAATTCTGCCCACTGAATTGTCCCCCTGTTGTCCCCTCACCTGGACAAGGTGGTGGTAATAATGGGTTTTCTGAAAAGGTGAAGTCCTTCCAGCTAAAGAAAAATCCAGCTAAAACTATATAGATTTCCATTTTAATCCTAAAACTTGCATCCAGTTATACCAGACCCAAGACTGATATTTGAAGCTAAATGGCTTTAAAAACAATTTTTTTCATCAAAAGCTTCCAACCTAACAGTTTTAGAACACTCAGATATTTTTTATAGCAGTATTTTGGAATGTATTACCCAATATAAAAAATTTAGGAAACCAACTCTCTGCCCAAGAGAGCTTAGAAAGGAAGACCAAATCCTGCAATCAATTGATGCAGATAAATGCCACTCCATTAATTTAATAACAGGTTTCTGCAATCTGCTTTCAGGGCTGAATCTTACACAAACAGCATGGAGGAGATTTAGACCCAGAGTGCCATAATCTTGGTGTACATTTTTTGCTGTCTTTTAAGTGTTTTGCTCTCCTTACCCTCTGCAATCACTCCTTGTGCCCTGCCTTCCTATCCAAGGGTGGGTACACTGCAGATATTTCCTGGCCAGCTCAGTGCCAGTATAGCTAAAATTGAGGAATTAAAAAATTCCTGTCTACATAGATGTTAAACTAATTTATTCCACTACTTTGAAAGAAATAGGACTTTTGTGGTGCTTTCATGATTTGCTGAAAGGACGGTGGATCTCAATCCATTGTAATTCCAGGTGCCAGACATTTGTACTTCACTCCAGTCCCCACTGAGCTGCCAACAATTGTCTGCAATCAAAGCACTTGGGGATATCTTGCACAACCTCTTACTTTTTATTTTTCACTCTGTAATTCAATTTCACATTGAAAGACTTTCTTCAATGCACATCTAAGATCTGCTGATCTCCAACTCCACGAAGGGTTTTTGTCAGAAGACACAGCAGGTCTCTGATGGTGCAGTCCAGGCTGGGGCATGAACTGGGTGAGTTCCATGGGTAAATTCTCCCCTGGTGTCTCTACCCCTGGAGCTGCATGTCCTGACTTACACTGACCAAACACGAGCTCCAGCACATCGAATCCTACATAATTATGCAAACCAGGAAGTGATTATTATTTGCCCCTCCCATTTGCTCTTCTCTTACAATTAAGTGAAAGTCATGCTTACAAGTAGTACTTGATTCCTAAGCAACTTATGAGACTCAGTTTCTGATCAATACTAATAATTTCATATTTTTTAATACACTATCTGTTGTCAATAAACTTATCAATTTGCATTCTTTCAGATGTACAGCAGTGGAAGCTGAAGTGAAAGTCCCAGAAGACTCACTATGTGAGAGTGAATTCCATTGCCCAGGAAAAGCAGAATTAAGGTACACCTGCAGGGATAATTCTCTCTGGGGATGTGATGTAACAGGGATCTTTGTGCTGACAGGCTGATTGCTAATGGGAGGCTCTGGTGCATGGACTGGGACACACTAGGTCTGAAGACCTAAAGTGACAAGTGAAACAAGATAAACTATATTGAAACCCTGTTCATGAAACTACCACAAGGGTTGACTGTATTTTGTTCTTTTACATGAACTTACAGCTTTACAGGAGTTGGAAATTGAAATCACATATCAAAATTATTTATTATTAAACATTCATCTGTAAATCAGAGAATTAAATCTTATCTCATACATGGAACAACTTTCACCTGGGTGTTTCTGATACTGCATCTCATCCAAATGCTCCAAAACTCAGGAAACATCACTTTCCTAGAACTGTATTCATACCACCCTGTTGAGGTGTAGTGAAAAGAATCTTTTCTCTCTTTAAGTGGGATTTTGCACTTGTTAGGCACATAACTTGTGACACAGGGCTACTGTTCTTGGGCTGCCATCAATCAGCATCTCTTCTGCCTCTACTGACTGGAGTGACTGGATCACTTGTGAACCTATTCTGAAATTCTTACTCCATGTGAAAGCTTATTTTGTATAACCTATGCATTTACAGCAAGCCATCTGAAAACCCTTTAGAGTTCTTAGTACATGGTGTGGGCCATTACTTGTGGTGACAGGAAAATTCTGCCACAGTCCACAGCAAAGTATGGTGTTACTTTACAGCCCATTTCTTGCACAGTGTCACACACTGCCCAGCAAGGATTGTGGCCATTTACTTGGAGTATTGCAGTGTTGGGGTTTTTTTTTTTGCACTCCTCAATCTTGAAGCTAAGAATCAAAATAATCTGCAATTGGTGTTTGAAATATGACCATCTTTGCTGGCTCCTCTGTGAGATGACAGTACTTGTAGCCTAATTGAGATATTTTTAGAGCTACAAGTACTGTATACAGCTGGGAACCAGGTTATTTGCTCGTTGTAAGAAACCCAAAATCTTAGCAGTCCTTAAAAAAAGTGTCACATGAATGGTTCTGCATCTTGCCAATACTGGTGTTCACACCAGTTATTTCCTCTACTTTTCAATCAAACACAGAGACACAAGTGAGAAAAAGAGGGGAACAATTTCTTTGACAAGTTGCTTAAAATAAACGGGAGATTTTGATGGTGATGAGAAATTTTAAATGGCAGAGAGAGACCAGAACCCTGTGGTCAGAGGGAAAGTGGTAATGTCAGAAGTGCACAGCAAAGCATGAACACACCTGCAGAAGGAAGAGCGTTGTGTGACTGTCCATCCACAGCGCTGGTCCCTGCACACAGCCCGTGTGGGCACAGCCTGGCACTGCCCACACACAGCCCAGACATGCCTCAGACAGCCTTTACACTCCCCAAACACCAGGATACACATTAATTTCCCACACATAACGCACCGTGATATCCACGTGTATTTGAGATATGTTCCTTTTTGCTGGAATAGCCAGACTGAGAATGGGTTCCACTACATGTGCCACAGTGGTGCTCTGGCCCAAACAAGTGTTCCCGGACTATTAGTGCCTACACCAGAGCAGAGAAGAAAGGCTACACATTTTGGCATAGCTTGGATTCTTTTTGTGTACTATGTTCACATTCCAATGAAAATACAGACCTTTTCTGCCCGATTTTACGTTGTATGTAAATCAAAACTTCCTGTCAATCCAGCACTGCATATTACCCGCCTTCAGCACCAGGTTCGCGTTCAGACGTGGTGAGTGACACATTTCTGTGGTGTGATGGTGTAATTTAATAGCAGAGCCTCAGAAACCAGGAGTGTGGGATCCGGTCCCGAATTAGCACTTGCAGGTGGGTTTCCCGGTGCAGGATGGTGTGTTTTACCTCGAGGCCTCCTGCTGTTGTCCCGGGACTGCAGAGCAGCGGGACGTGCCCACAGCCCGAGCCGCGGCCCCTGAGGGCGGGATGGCGGGGCGGGCACGGGCTGTGGGAGCAGCGACCGCCCCGGGCTC
>WEIV01028685.1:33759-56998 GCA_013390005.1 Calyptomena viridis | reverse complement strand
TTGGGCCGGGCTCTCGCCATTACACACAGAAAGGCGCTTCCTTCGGTGTGTGTTCAAAACTCACCGCGGTGTTGGTAGCGGGACGTTGCTTTGGATGGATATGACTGAGTTGATGGTTTTACAAGTTCAATTTTTCCGAGATGTTTGTTTTTCTTATCTAAATACTCGGACCTGATTGTGCTCAGACACTGCAC
The DNA here is from genome assembly GCA_013390005.1 of Calyptomena viridis. Lineage (NCBI taxonomy): Eukaryota > Metazoa > Chordata > Aves > Passeriformes > Eurylaimidae > Calyptomena > Calyptomena viridis. Next base: position 56,804 of record WEIV01028685.1, on the reverse strand, counting down.
TTGCTCAGAACATAATAACTAGACACTTTGTGTGTTTGTTTGCCTGGGACACTAATGAGGTGTGGGCAACATTGGAGAAGTCCCAGATTTATGCTTTAGGAGAAGCTGTTCTTGGCTTAGATGAAACTTTTCTAACATTGGCTTTTCTCATTTGGGAATGTTTGGGGTCAAGTTTTGAAGTTTTTATCTTAGTGTGCACCTTACTTGGTTAAGGACTCATATTTTGGCCTAATATTCACAGGTGACCTACAAGGACAAAAGCAAAGACACAAATGTGGTAGCAACAAGTGATACAAAATAAATGCCTTTGTGAAATATTTGTGAATGGAAGTTTGTTGTTTAAAGCAGACTTTTGACTATTTTTGAAGAAGTTTTAAGGAAGCATCTTTCTAAATACAAATAATTTTAGGGATACCTCTGTAGCTGTAATCATGCATTTGAAAATAGTATTTGGAAAGTTATCAGTTGTTTTAATACCACTCTGCTACTAAAATATTTAATTCCTTAGTATGTTGTTTGGGTTCTCAGCCATGTTGCACTGAACAAATGGGCAAACATTTGTTGTCAAACTGGATGCCTTGTGTGATGTACAGGAGTTTCTTCCTAAGGTAAAATACAGCCCTTGGCCTAATTTGAGGATGACATTACAGGTGGTTTTACTGTGAGCTACAGAGGTACTGCTGACAGAGAGCTTGAATACTGCTCTTTATCAAGATTATTATTCAGGAAAACTGAATAATTTCTCCTTGTGTGACTTGTGAGATATTTCTAAGTGGCTAAAAGGGGTTTCCCAACTTTGTGTCACTAAACTTGTAATGGAGTATTCTGCCTTCAGGAACTTTACGTGTTGAGGAAGAAAATTGCATTGTATTTTAAACCACTTGCTTTTCATTAAAAGAACTATGGATAGGAGAGATGGGGGTGTACAGAGTTATTTCATAGCCATGAGCAGTGAGGGGATGAGGAGGGTTTTCTTGATGGAGCTGTGATCTACTGGGTCAGTATTTTATCCTTACATCCCTTCAGCACTAGAAGGTTCTCTGGAAAGATTGTAAAGATACTTGTGGATCTTGTCTTCGTTGCTTTAAATGATTTCTAGAAATTTGGTCTCCAATTAAAAGTGATAGCATGTCAGGTACCAGCATATATTGTGATCTGAGACAGACTGACTCTCAAACAGAGTATTGTTTTTAGTATTCTGGTTATTGTGTTTCTATAATGAAATGTTTGACGTTTCTGAGAAAAGTCTTCAGACCATCTGCAGAACCTGGAGGGGGGAGGGACGTATAGAGACATTTTTGTCCTACTGAGTTGCCTAAAGCATTTAAGCTCTGGGCTTATTTTCCTCTAAGAAGCCACCTATTTCTAAAAACCAGGCAATCATGTTACATAATTTTTTTTTCACTTGATTTCAGAAGAGATTCCAACCCAAGATTATATTCTTAGTCTACTTAATTGTGAAGTGTGACATGTGCCACTTGATTTGACAGTGGTCTGTATAAGGTGACAGGTACTGATACACCCTGATAGACCTGAGGTGGATGAGGAGAGGGGTACACAACCCAATACCTGGTGTACAAGGCCTGGGCTTTGTGCTTGCCAAGTCACCACAGTTGGGAGGGGACAGCAGGAGGAATGCTCTGGAATGCTGGTGAGGCAAAGCCTTCGCAGATGACGACAGACACAGAAATGTATGAACATTTGGGATGTATGAACCCATTTTTTCTGAGCATGGATATGCTGCAGCTTTATTTGTAGTCCTGGCAAACACTACTGACTTCAGGTAAAGGCACATCATTGCCTGGAGTCATGTACTAACATGAATGGGATCAAACTTCTGCCTTGGGAGGCTAAATAATCAGAGCTATGTAGCTTGAGCTAATTTCTGTTAATGGTAACTTTAGAATTATGTTTCTTTTCCAGTTTTGACATATTCCATCTACCATATGCATTTGTGCCACTTTGCAGGCAGAAGGTTTGTTACCAGTGTCACAAAGTAAATCATAAAGTTTTCACTTTGTTGAACAGGAGAATATAGAGTTGCTGTTATAGAAAGTAAAAGTGTGTTAAAGATGTTCAAGAATATTGTTGTTGACTTTGAATTCTTAAAGAGCTGATAAGTACTTTGCATCACAAAAAGCTCAGAGTGTATCAGGCTTTACAGGTGCCTTACAAATATTCCTGTGTGCACCAGAGCAGAAGGTGTGAACTGTTACCTTTGCAGGCAGGAACTTGGACTAGCACTTAGTCTTAGTTTACAGGGATGGCTTCTCAGTACTTGTGAACATAATTCATTGCAGCTCTGGGGGATGCACTGAATGCACATGAGAAGTGAGAACTACTGTGTGGTTGTCAACAAGTGTCACGACTACTTGGACTGATTTCTTTGTATTTTGCCAAGAAAAAATCCCCCTCAGGTGAAGGGTTTGTGCAGCACAGGGATGGCTGTGGCTGATTCCACTCACTGGTCTGGACCAGGCCCTGGTGACTGGGGAGTATCTCCTTTATCCTGCTTGTACTACAGGTTGTCTTAAGGTGTTTCTTACTTGGGTGACAATGGAGAACAAAGATGGAGAGGTGTGAAGGCTACTGAGATGGTTTTCTGGGCTCATGAATTTGATGTTACCTAAGCTGAGCTGTACTGCAGGGAGCCTAGTGCAGTGTTCTCAGGGTAGTTTCCAGAGTTCCTTACTGTACTTGAATTTTCTTCTGAGCTTCCTTTTCCTTAATATTAAACATTCATTATCAAAATAGTCTGTTCAGGTAGTAATGGCTTAATAGTACCTTTTTTCTTTATTTTTTTCTTAATTTTTTTTAATGAGCAGTGGTAGTTGGGATGTCACATTTCCACATTTTCATCTCAGTTAACTTTTGGAGGAGACCTCTTGACAATGCAGCAATGCAGACAGCTCTCCATTCTGATTTTCTCTCCTTTCCTTCCAACAGTTCCCTCATAAACTGTTTAAAAATATTGGTACAGGTGCATTAAGAAGCACAGAAATAAATTTTCTTCCCTAGACATCCCAGAAGATTCTGCATAATGTGTGCATTTGATCTATCTAGATAAGACACGAGGACTTCTGTGGATAATGTTGGTCATGTAGTGGTTTTCAATGTCTTGGTCTATTCCCCATTAGATAGGTTAACACTTCCTTTTTTTTTTCTTTCCCCCCCTTTTTTTTTTCTCCTTGGTCTGTAGCTATTCTGGGATTCTAGTACAGGATGTCATGAAAAGAGAGAAATATTCTGAAGCTGTAGATTTTACTCAGGAAATCCACACTTTCTGAGGTGATGGGTTGTATATTTAATTAAATGTGCTGTTCATGCTGTGGGTCATTGGGGTGTGCAGAGAGGAATCTCAGCTGTTTATTTCATTCCAGGGATTTGCTCCCTGTGCAGGGTGTGGGCTCAAGGTGTGTGGGGTTGGACAGGACGGATGGGTTTGTCTTGCTGGGAGCCACTGGAAGTGCTGGAGTGCCTGGTGCTTCCCTGGGTGGGAGCTGTGCCTTCTGTCAGGGGCAGCTTTACTGCTCACTGCACCCCATGTGGGACACAGCAGGGCCTCAGCACTTCAAAGCTCTAAAAGGAAAAGCTTTTTTTCCAATTATATTTCATTTCTGTATTTGAGATGTGCTAAAATTGCCTAAAATAGTGAGTATGATACTTGTAGATCAGAATATTCTCAGTGTAAAAACACATAAGCACAGTTGTAATTTGCCAGTAGACCTGACTTGGAGTTACTCTGGATAATGGAGACCCACTACTGGTTTCTTAAAATCTCTGGTGTTTTCTTGAGGTATTTTTGGTAGGACACATTTACAGAGCTCAAGATTTAGGTTTGGATCATGAAAACAGGAGCTGTGTGGCTGTGTCTCAGCTGGCAGCAGTTTGTCAGGTGTGAAAGGGAAGAGATGGCTTGGGATACAAAAGGAAGGGGAGTTAAGTGGTGAGGAATAGGACAGAGCTGTTCCAAACTCTGGGGAAAATGAAGAGAGAAACCTGTAAACCAGGGAAGTGTCCTGTGTGTGGTGGTGCAGAAGGGTGAGGACAGTGGTTTCTGTCAGCAATATCCTTTGTTAATGTGTTCTGGTTGTAGGTGTTGCTGCACATGATGTAGAGAGAGAATAAGGAAAGAACGAGACTGACAATGCATTGAAAATGAAATGTTAGAAATACTGAGAAGCTGCTGCTTCCCTAATCCCAGGCACTTCCTGCTGCTGGAGAGGGTTGGTTTTCCTGTGTTCCCTGTGTCATAAATGCAGCTGTGCTGCACCCAGAATTGCAGTGGAGAGCAGGCAGGGGAGTTGGCTCTCCCCAAATACTGTGCTGGGCACTCCTGTCCATGCTGTGTCTGCAGGGACCTGGGGGACAAGAGCAGCTGATCTCAAGTGACAACTTGTTTTTCTGAAGCCCTGCTTCACCTTTTCCTTCAGTGACTGTCTGGGATAACATCACCCTTACTTTTGAATTACATTAGTGTGGATTTCCATTTCTTGTTCCTGTGTGTCTGTAATTCAGGCATTTTCTGTTCTTAGTTTAAAGGTATGTAAAAATAATTAAGAACTTCTATGATCAAGTAAAATATTGACTCTTGAGGACAACAGGGAGTCATCCTAGTGGTACCCTACATGTGGATTGAAGTTTTCATGCTGGTTTTGCTGGAATATATGTAGCCACATGTGAAATTATTTATCTAGAATATTTATGCAGGAACATAGTGGGTTTATAACTACTTTTATAAGCTACTTCAGAAGTAATAAATTACTATGTTTATTTAGATATCCTGTGTGTATCTATGTTAAACATATCTAGAAGAATGACAAAGTTGTAGTTATTTCTCTTTAAGGTCGATATAACTGGTTTAACTGGATTGCACCTTCAATGTGCTACAGTGCTGCAAGACTTTACTCAGCAGAAAAATCGTCTTGTTTGGTTGTTGGTGATGATATTTCAAAGTGATCACTGGCTTCTGCAGACCAGGGGATGCTTGTTAATAATTTAAAGAGATTGCCTTGGAGGTGATTTGTACAACTGCATTAATAATTATTTCTTTTTTTTTTCCTATAAATATTGAAGCATTTGGGTTCCCACCAAAGAAGAAAGGACAAATTTGTCTTTAACACACTTTATGGGCAGTGTCTTGGTTCCAATGCCTGGGAGTGCACATGAAAGTGTCCTGTGATAGCTCCTGCTACAGGCTGCTTTATTTCATACCTTCTCTGTGCAGAATCACATAAAATCTTTATAGATGAGCCGTGTTAGTAGAATAAAAGATTTTTATGTTTTGCTCTACAAACTTGTTACAAGTTTAAGCTGTTGCAGTGGTTGTATTTGTGCTCCTTAGTGACTGTAAAGTCTGCCAGTGCATCAGGACTAAATCCTTATTATAATATCCTTCCTCCCTTTTTTATCCTTGTGCATCAGGCAGCCTTCTGCAAGGTTTGTAGTCCAACCCTTAGTATTCAGTCATGCTGAAGTACAGTCTTGTACAGCAATAATTCTGTTTTTTCTAGAAGTAATCCAGATTCCTACTAAACTTTTTGGGGGTTAATGCTGTAGTTCTCTGCTGGTGTTGTATGAATTAGGTGAGCAAGGTCCAGTCCCCTCAGTGCAAAGGAGGGTGCTCAGCCATGAGGTCAGTTTTGTAATGCCTCCCTTAAACAGTGGGAGAAAGCATTTGGTTTGTGTTTAGAGTTGACTTTAGAAATAGTCAGATGTGTGCAATTACTGGCTCTGATGAGTGGGTGCATCTAATTTAAAAACACATTACATATTATCTACAATTACCCAATTGGGAATTATGGGATGGACAAAAGTTGTGAGTTGTGGGAGGCCACAGGAACCAGGAGAGAACCAGCCCGGGTCCTTCCCTGCAGTGTCTGTGCGTGTGTGTGTCTGTGCGTGTGTGTGTCTGTGCGCGCGTGTCTGTGCGCGCGTGTCTGTGCGCGTGTCTGTCTGTGTGTCTGTCTGTGTGTGTGTGTGTCTGTGTGTGCCCGGGCAGGGACCCCCACCCTGCTGCCCCTCCCTGGCAGTGCCACAGCAGTGACTGGGTGGCAGCTGGGCCAGCACAGCCCTGCAGTGACAGGGGCAGTGACAGGGACACTGACAGGGACAGTGACAGTCCTGCCTGGGGGACGTGCTCTGCCTTCACAGCTTGGCCCTACAGAGGTCTTGGTGTGCAAATTGCCCGACTCATTATTGTCCAATTAGTTCCCCAATGCAAAGATCCTCCCAGAGCTGGAGTCACACCAAGTGCACGTGACATTTTTGTGTGAGGTTGGTAAAGAAGGGTTTAATTAGTTCCCAATCAAAACCAACGTTTCTGTTCTAAATCAGAAGACATTTAACATTCAGGAGGTTGACGTGGATTCAACAAGAATGTACAACTTGTAGATCATATTGAATGTAGGTTATCACAGGCCAGATAAAGGATTTAGTCTGTCCCCAGACTTACAGAACAAGGGGGCTGTGCTGTTTCTATCTTGAGCTGCTTTTTGCATATCTCCATCAAAGCTAAAGCCTGTTAATTTTTATTCTGTAAATACTGACAGAGGGATTCATTTGTTAGTTTTCAAGTAATAAGAATTTAACTATGTGGGGAAAAAAAAGCAACCCTTCTGAGAGATGTATTTTGCATTTCAAGTGTGTGCTGTTATTGTAGATATGGCACTTCTGAGGATTTCCACTGATTTTCCTATAGATAAACCACTGATTTTTTTTGTGCTGAAAGACAAACTCGGCTTTACAACTTTTGAACAAGTAGAAGAAGAAACTTGCAGGAAGTTTGGCTTTAGATGGGAGCAGTATGGTAAATTACTCTAATGAATGCATTATTCAAGATGTGGAAAGTCCTCGTTCCAATTGCTGCTCTCTGGACAATTTCTTCTTTGTTTTTTCTTCAATGGAAGGGCATTCCAATAATGAAGGAATGGGTAAGGGTGGATGAAACCCCGTGGAGTGACATGGAGTGAGTGCTGCTGTGGGATGTGCCCGTGCCAGGGTGCTGTGGGCACCTGGGGGTGAACCTGGGCTCTGCAGAGGTGGCCCAGGGGCTGCCAGTGTCCCGTGGCAGAGGACTGGGACATGTCATGCCATGGATGAGCCTTTGCCTTCCCTGTCCCTGGAGATGGTGTGGAACCCGTGCAGCCATGACTTGGTTTTGTGTTGTCTGTGACCTCAACTTTAGCTGCATTTGCCTGAGATGGAAATAGTCAACCTGTGTCTGGGCTTGAGCAGGAACTCCTAAGGGCTTGAGTAGGGCCTGCTCACCTGGAACAGGCTCTTCCTGAAGAGATGTGCAGGAAAGGTCTTTGGGAATTGGGAAACTACATCATCAGAATGGGGGGAACTTGGGAATGCAGTCTTCAGAGATTAGTTATGACAATTTCCTTGAAACGTTGTCTTAGATTGACATAGGGCAAAAGGTCCTATTGTGCAAAATACTCTTATTTTTTATGTACAGTGCCTGGAGGAAAATTGGTGGAAGGTGTAGAATTGGTTAAACCCATAATAAACCCATCTGATATAAGAAGGCCTTTCAGAAGTGGTTGTGGGACTTCACATATTTGGGATGTCAGAGAACTGGGACTGGTGATTCAGGTTTTTGGAAGTGTTTCTCATCCAACTTCTTGCATTGTGTGTGACTGTGAAGTAGCTACAAGTTCCTGTGGCCTTCAAGGAACTAAAGGCATCTATTTCTCAGAACTGCCTATTAAAACGTGGTAATGAAGTATCTGGATAAGATCCTGAAGCCTTTTTTGAAAACTATTCACTGCATGGATGCAGAGGCCTTTGGAAGATCTGATCCTAATTTCTATTGTAGATTAATTTTTTTAGTGGAAGTTTGAGTAGTTTTTAATACTTGGAACAGAGATTCTTGTTGATTGACTGAGTAAAATTAGTGCTTAGGCTTTTTTATTCTCTGTATAGACCTTCAAAAAGGTATTTTGTGGAAAAAAAAGTCAGTTCCTTCTGGTCCATAAGAGTAAATGCGTCATTTGCATAACAATAACTACCCAGCAGTCCAGAAGTTGTTGTGGTCCGTTGTATAATCCTTAGTTGTTTATCTTATTAAGTGTATTTTTGAGTTCATAGACCCTGCAGCTCGAAGGACTTGGAGAGCCCTGTGGCAGTTTGTTCTCCCCAAGGACTGGCCCAGTGGACTCTGCTGGTTCCCTCAGGGGTGTTGGAGGAACAGTGGTGACCCATGTTTGACAAGATGTGCAGCCAGGGAGTCATGAAATTGAAGGGAAAAAATAGTTTGAAGGTCAAGTAGGCTCAGTTTACAAATGAAGTAATTTAGGAGTGTAACTATTTAATTTTTCCTTTTTATGAAATGATTTATTCTTTTAAGTACCATACAGGGAAGAAGGAAACAGGATTAAACAAATTGCATGTCATTTACAAATGAAAAGGAGCATTTTGCAACTAATTCCATTATTGTTTCTCTAATCATGTGAGTCCAGAAATGACCAAAGAACCCTTTTAATCAGCTCGAAATCTTTCTGAAATGTCTGTGACTGTTCACTGTTTTTCACTGTCCGATGGCTCCTTGTCTCTGCTGTTTTGTGATGGGAGATGCTTTTAGGACCAGTGTAGTGCTCCTGTCTTGGAGCATGTGCTGCCTTAGGTTGCTCGAGAGAAAATGCTTCACAACCTCAATAGATAGGAAAATGAGATAAAATTGCTTTCTTTTTTTCAATTCTGAAATAATTCTTTTCCAAGGTGTGGGAAGGTTTACTGAGTTAAGCATAGCTGAGACCTTTCTGATCAAGTTTCAGCTAAAAGTGTATTATTATAGCTGACATCAAAGTCTCTGAAAAATAGGTTTGTGATGGAGATGCCAGGAGACCCTTAGCTATGATCGTTCTTGTTAGTGTAAATGCCTGGAAATGAATTCCATGTTCATTAATGTGCTGTTATGTGACACCAGTGGCCACTTGCAGGGAAAGCCACAGTAATTGTGGTTAACTGGCTGCGTTCAGGAGCAGCTGGAAGTGCCCCCCCTGAGCACAGGCTGTGCGGGATGTTCGTGCGAGCTCAGCTCCCACCCGAGCCTTGGTTTGAGTCTTACAACGTGTCAATGTGGTGTGGATTTGTCCCCCGAGGCCGTTTCTGCAGAGTTTGCTCGGGGTTTGCGGTACCTCGGTGACCTGAACTGCAGGACAGGCGGGTCCCTCCTGCCGGCCCGTGGGTGGGGTGGGAGCCCCGGGGCCTTGCAGGACGTGCCTGGTGAAGGGGTGGGTGGCCCGGGGCTTCCAGTGGCCTCGCTGGCACTTCCCCTGTAAGGATTCTGAAAAAGCCATTTAGTCCGATCATAGGCAGAACATTCCTTTTTGAGTTTGTGCCATAATGAAATGCAGTGCTGAGGCAGCATTAGAGGTTCATGTGGTCTCTACCAGGGCCAGTCTTTGCCTGTTGTTAAATGGAATAAATCACTTGGCATCAGTCTTTCTGGCATCTTTTTTTACTTTCAGTTAAATGAAAAAAAAATGAACATTTTTTTGTGATCATAAAGTCATCTTGGGTAAGGTAGATGGTAATGCAAAGTCGTAAGTGTAGAATTAAATTTTGATTAGCTTTTTAATTGCATTGATCTTTTGAAAATGCAAAGATGTATGAACTCTTGATATGGCATTGTGGGGATAGCTGTCTATGCCCCAGTAACATGCTGGCTGGAACAGTTTTGTTTGATCATGAAGGCAGCAATTATTTGCTGAAGATTAGGAATAAGAGATTTCAATCAGAACTACTGGTCTTGGATGTGTAAAGGTTTTGGTTTAATCATTTTGATGGGAAAACAGTTGTTTTTGTTAAGTATTTTGTGTAACTTAATTGACCTCTGGAGTGAAACTCTTTGGAAACAAAGAATGTGACTATGTTTTCTCGATAAGTAATTGATTCCTGGACTCTTTGTATTCAACCCCAGCTGGGGTGGGAACCTGTCCTGGTCAAAGAGTCCTTTCCCCACTGTTTTGACATGGTTTGTGTCACTTGGGTCTGGATCTGCAGTGCTGTGTCTGTCTGTTCCCCTCGTGTGTGACAGATCCCATCCCATCCCATCCCTGCATCCCTCCCTCCTTCCATCCCCTCCCTGCATCCCCCGCCACTGTGACTTCGTTGTGGCTGCAGAAGGAGGTGTTTGGGCAGCAGTGGCTCCCCGGTGTGTCCCCCCAGGGAGGTGCAGTTGGATTTGGGGGGTGACTGGTGGCTCTGCTGCAGCAGTGGGGACACCCCGAGGGGCTCCCGGTCATTTTGATGGGAAAACAGTTACCCCTGGAACACACAGAGGGAGCAGGATGGGAATGTTGTGCTGCTCTGGGGCTTTGGTGCTCCTGGCCCAGCCTGCAGAATTGGGGCAGTTCTGTTGTGACCAATGGCAGGGTCATAAACAGGATTAGAACCTTAGGAGAAAAAAAAGTAAGATGTGATATATAGGCAGAACTGCTTCTCTCCAGAGTAGTTTTTCCAGATTTCCCTTGAGGGATCCACTGTTCTCCCAACATCCAAGAAGTTTGTTGTGCTTCTGATCAGCTTCCCACACATCCTCACCCACTCTGCTTTGCTGTGTCATCTTAATGCCATTTTTAAATATTAACAAAAGCATTTTGTTTATAATGCAGAAATAAAAATCTTGAGAGGGGAAAGAATGCCTTTTGTGCGTTATTTTGGCAGATCAAAGCTGACTCATGAGTAGCAAATATGAAGTAATTAATGTATTTAAAATTCACAATTCCTGAGTTGTGAATTTAGGAATTGCTTTGATTACAGTAGTCAGATTGCCTACACTTTTTAATATATGATTGGTATTATTTTTAGGGAGTTTACCTGCTGCAGAGCATTACATTTAGAATATATATAGTAGCATAGCAATTTGTAAAGCTAGATATAACTGGTGTTCTGAATAACTGAGTGTGCAAATTGAACAGTGGCCAAGTACACTGGAGGCCAAGTGGGAAGATGGAAAAACAACCCTTCTCTGGGAGAAAAATAAATCTGTCCTATAATTTACTTGGCATGGGAAGTTCTAAACAAGCTTTGTTCCTCACTGCTTTTGTGGTGGCCTGATAGAGGGATTTCCTGCAGGTGCAGAGGGATTGCTTTGCACCCAAACATTTCAGTATCAGGGAATTTACACTGTGTAACTCAGAACTGCAGTGTGGAAAAATGAGGGGCCAGTAAAACTGGAACCAGTTTCTTCTGGGAAGAAGGGAGGAAGGTGTTGATTTTGGGGTGAGAACCTGATCCTGGCAGCAAATGTAACAAATGTCTTAAGGAAAAGAAAAAACTAATCCAGTTGCAGGTTGACTCAGTGGCAGTGTGTGAAGAGCAGTGAAAGGAAAACTCTTGGCTTTAACTCTGTCACATGTTACCAGTACAGCAGTGCTCTGTCACATCTCCTGCACGTTTCCAGAGAGCAGCCTGCTTTGCTGTTTGTTATTACTCTGGACAATCAAAATAACACCATTTTTTATTGGTTATTGGGAAACTTCAGTGGGATTTTGATTGAACCAGGGAGGTCTTGAGATATTTCAAGTGAAATTCTCCCTGACTGTCTAGGCCAAAAAATGCTTAAATTTGATTTCAGATTTAATTCAAATGATGTAGAGGTTGACTTCAGATTTTGACTTCTGCTCAATAGTATGGTGAATTTTGTCCCACGTGGCATAATTAGAGTTTATTTTTCAGTAACCTTAGAACACGAGTAAGTCTACAACTTGCAGTAGTAAAGTGGCTGGAGTTGTATATTTTTATGGGCAGAATTTTACTGGGGTGTGTTAGATTTTTCTCTTTCTCTCTGCATGTGTAGCTCTGCTCCAGACATTAAGAGAACTTGAGTCTTACGTGAACTGATGTAAAAAGCAATGTGTGATAGAGAGTTAAGGTTTTAATTCCTTCTGTCTGAAGACCTCAAAGGTCATTTTTTATCAGCTCAAGCCAGTGTTAAACCTTGGGACTTTCCTGAGTTAGACACGACACATTACAGTTAGTTGTTGTTTCCCAGTTTCAGATGCATCCATTTCAAACCTCCTGTACTAAATATCTGGGCTTCCAAGATGCTGCTTATGTATTTGTGAGTGCTGTGGAACAGTGGTGCTGTTCCTGTATTCCCTCTGACACAGATTTTGCACAAATGGCTGCATTGGCAACAACAATTCAATTTTGTGGTTGCAAACCTTAAAAGGTAACAAACATGGTTTGTTCCTGACATTAGAAAATTTTCCTTCAGCACCAAAGTTAAAAGAATGAACAAATATTTTTCTTGTGAAGTTATGGGTGCTGATTGACAGTTGGAATTTGCAGAGATCTTTCCTCAGGAGGGTAAGAACAGTTGCTGTGTTGCTTCTGTCTCACCAAAGGCTTCACCAGCAGCAGAGTTGCTGTTTGCCCTGGTGGTTTGTAAATGTAAGTGCCCAGCACTGTGGGCCCTTGTCTGGGGGTGACTTTGTGTCCCATCTCACCAGCTCTGCCCCAGGAGAAGGGAACCTTGGGCCTTTCTGGGTCTTTAACAGAGAGCTGGGCCCAGAGCTGAGACAGCAGCTTGAGGAGGGATTTGCAGCCAGAGCCCTGGAATACCCAGTTCCAGTAACCCAGTGTTACTGGGCTCAGTAACTCTCCTCCCCACAGTGCAGGAAATGGGGCTGGAAAAGGGCTCCTCTGGAGGGGCTGGGGACAGGCTGGAGAGGGGAGCTGCTGTCTTTGCCTGAGACTTTGGGTTCTCCTCTGGCTTCTGGGCTTGTTGGGGACACCAGAACATCAAACCTCACTGGGGGACCCTTTCCCCAGCCTGGCCTGGGGGGGCCCCACATTTTCCCCTCCGTGGCAAAGGAGGAAGGAGATCAAATCAACAAAAGGACTCTGAATCTTCCAGGTTCTCTCTTCCCACCGTGGGGGAGGGGGAGCTGCAGCCTCCTTTTTATCAGAGAATATTTATCTCTGAACTTGTGTCCCAAACCAGGACATTCCTGAACCCATCTGCATTAGTATGTTGGGTTTTTAAGGCCTGGTTTTGAGAGAGCAGTGATTATTCACCTTCCTCTGGTTTCAGCCTAAAGCATTGTCTGGCAGGGAAAGGGTAGTGATTTGTCTGAAGTAGCAGCAGAATGGAGGAGGTTCCAGGTGAACACTTGGGACTTGGGGAAGCCAGTTGTTCCAGCATATCAGCAGTATCAGTTTTCTGTAATTACTGGTTTTATGAAAATAATCCTTTAACTGGACACAGGCAAAATAAATCATCTAGTATTTCTGCTTTTAATAATAAATCGTAATCAAACTTTTCTCATTGTTCAGACCTGCAGAGAAGGGCAAGGATTTCAGAGCAGCATTGCTTGAGTTCCCATCACTAAGATTTTCTGGAGCTGCTGTTCAGTCTTGCTCTCTACTGGAAAAGGTTATTGTGTCATTACATTGCAAACCCAGACTGGGCTGCAGTTCTCCCAGGAATTCATCTGCCAGCAGCCACAAAATGCTCACCATGATCTCTGGGGCTGCTGCTGCACTCCTTTATTTCTGTGTGATGGTTTTTTGGTTTGATTTTGGGCCATCTTACCTGTACTCTTTCTTTTCTGGATTAAAGTGTAGCAACAGCAGCAGGTGACTTCACATGATCCATGATTAAACACTGGGAAGAAGTTTTGGTTTTGTTACTTTTTTGTTACTTTTGTTTGAGTTGTTTGTTGCTGGTTGTTGGTTTGGTATTTTTTTAACCAAAATATTTGGTTTGGTATTTTATTTAATTTATTTAAGTATTTTTCTGGAGGTAGTTGTAGTGTATATAATGGTGGGAAACCTTTCTGAACTTGTACGTTCTTTATACAGTCAATAATGCTGCTGTAGGGGCAGTTTGACTTGCAAAATCCCTTCCTCTGTGGGCATCTGTTGGCACTTTGCAGCTTTCTCTGGGGACTGTTCACTGGCTGAGCCCTTTTTTGATTAAAACTTACTTTCATTGAGATATCAATTCTACAGCTGTAACAGTCTTCAGAGGGAATATGAGACCTTTAGCTTTGTGTGTTTATCCATCAACTTTGACTGAACTATTTTAGAAGATTTGCAATCACTTCTTCAGTGACTGCATTTAAAAACACACCAATGCAGGGTGGTTGAGCTAGAACTTTTGTATATTGTGAAGTAACCACTCCAAAATACCCTTGGGTACCACCCCCAGGTAAATGCTCCCTTTCCATGCCCACATTTCTGTCTGTTCCATGGAGATCAAGTCTCCCTACATTGTCATCAGCTCCAGACTGTTCATGTTTTACACGTGCCCCTGGAAGGATGTCATTGTGGGTTTGGAGTAAATCTGGCTGGAACACAGTGTGCAGTGCTCTGGGCTGGCCAAATAACTGGGATTTTGGTGCCTTGTCTGGAGCCCCTGGGCTGTCCTGGGGTTCCTCTCAGGATTCCTTGGATTGCAGGAACTGAACCAGTTGCCTTTTGCCAAATTCCTGATTCCAGTCCTGTGGAGTTCCCATTCCAGATTCAGTGAGTGGTTCAGTTAACATTAAGTGTTTAATGGTGATCTGTCCTGTCTGTAGCAAAGGGGGACTCAGTGTAATCATGTTTGTGAACTGAACAGTGGCAGTAACTTGTGGGGTTGGGTTTGGGGCTGGGGCTGCTGAGTGTCCAGGTCAGTGCTCTCTGAAGGGGTCATGGTGTCCCAAGTGCTGCCAGCACATCAGTGCATGGTGGCAGTTGCTCCTGCAGTTTCTCTTGGCCTGTTTTTCTAACACCTTCCAAACCTCTATTGCTGAATGAAAACAGTGGGGGAAAAAAAAGTAGGATAAGAGCATTAAGAAAGAATGTGAAAACCACGTCTGTATTCCTGTGCCTGCCCAGTGCTTTGAGAATGTTGGTGGAGTACCCATTCATAGTGCCTGTAAGACAGCAAATCCAGCAGCAGGGAATGGGGGAACATCTGCAGTGCAAGCCAAGTATGTAGGTCAGCAAATGACAGTTCAGTTACTGCTTAAAAATGGTACAAGGATAGTGGCTGAGCCTTAGTTCTGCAGGATTATCTTAAAGTCCTACTTTTTTGTTGTTTTTCAGTGATTTAATTTTATCTTTCAAGTTGCTGGAAGAACGTAATTTTCAGCTTCAGCAGCTTTCCATATGCCATTATCCTATGGCCAGGGTAATTTTATTGATCTTATTAATGTGGATCAGAAAGTGTGATTGCAACCAACTTTGTCACAAGGGAGCAACATGTCTTGAGAGGCACTTGCAGTGAAGGATAATGTGCCTTTTGATGTCTGAGTGCTCCTTCTCCAAAGAGGAGAGTTTGTATTTACATTTTCATAAAGCTCTAAATATAAAATCATAACATGTGCTGGGTTGGAAGAGACCTTAAATCCTGGAACATGGACTTCAGTGCAGTCTGGGGTTATTCTCATGTGAGCAGAGGGCAGGTCAAAGTGGCCTCGAAGATGTGTGTGCTGGGAGTGCTTCGTTCTGTGTGTGAGTGCAGTAGGTTGCATGAAAAATGGTGAAGGGGGTGAGGAATTCAGTCAGCAATAATGGGCATGGAGGAGGAGTTGGACCATGGCAGTGGTTTGGTATCCAGTTGTACACTTTAGGCAAATGCCAAGTTATTTTTAGCAGATTGTCTTGAGTTAATGTGCTTTTAAAAATTGAAATGGGTGAGTGTAAAATGAATGTAGGTGCCTGCAGTAGAATCTGACCTGCACTTCTATAAGGATGTTGGAAAGTACATTGCTCTTATCTTAGTCTTATCTTCCAAAGAGAAAATACAGATGGGCTTTTAAAGTCAATCCAGTTTGGGTTTGAGGGCACTTGAATAATATATACACATCATAAGTAGCCTTTGGAGTCATTGCATTCTGATGGGGGAAGAACGTGCAGGGAAATGGATGAGAAAATTGGAAGTACAGGCTGGAACACAGAGCTGTGCACTCTTGTGACTGTGCCCTCCTTGGGAAGGTCTTTGTGTCAGATGCCACTGGTGTGAGCAGGAACGTTCAGGAGGGAACACCCAGTTCTGCTCCCGGGGTACAACGTGTGCCTCGTTCCTGAGCCTGTTCTCAGAGCTAAGGAATGAGTTTCTGGGAATATTTTGTGGCCAACTGCTGCCGTGTGATGCAGAAAGGTGGAGTGGCTGTGCAGCTGTGTGAGCACCTCTGTGTGCAGGCAGGGGCAGCAGTGGGGCTGTGCTGCCCGTGGCTGAACCACCTCACTCATTCTTTAACCAGTCCTGCATTAGTAGAAAGAAGCCTCTTGAAGAACTTACTGTTTTTCATAACAGAAAATAGAGAAAAAGCCCCAAACCAGAAGAGATGAGATGCACAGACCAAGCTGAAGTGAGTGAGCAGTGATGGGCTGCTCCTTGTGGAGGGCACAGCAGCTCTCAGGTGCTGTGGGACACTCCAGTGGGAGCCCACCCGAGGCTCAGGGGAGGCACAGCTTCCTGGGGAGGGGGGCACTCACAAAGTGCTTCATTTCTTAATTTTGCTGTTACTTTTTGTGGCAGGAAGTCAAGTGAACCAGGAGCTAAAGAAGTGAATGAAGTTGAACAGAATAAACTGAAATTAGTGACATGGTTTTCTTGCCGTGAGTGATGTATAAATGATTCTTGATGTGATGAGAGAGATCTCAGTTTTCAGTTTGCAATCTTCAGGGATTGGTAATTGCTCCTCCTGACCACATCAACTGTGTTACCTTTCTTCATACTTGATTTTATCAGGACATTTCGGAGATGAGGATTTTTTTTCAGTGTTGAACGTGGAGCTCTTCCCTGATTGGGAAATGGCACCTTTTCCTCTCTGTTTTGTTTATGGATTGAGAGGTACACAGGAGGAATGAAGTCTCAGTAGAGTGTGAAGAATGTGTAGTTTGGGTGTATGAGCAAGGCTCTGGTTCTTCATTTTATCTTTCCTGCCTATTACCTGTTTTTTACTCAGGACTTCTCACACCTTTGCATGGAGAGATGGATAAGGATTTTGTATTGGGAAATGAGTTGTGATTTCATGAGCACATGTGATTTCAGATTTGCAGGTGAGTTCTGACACAGGTATCTGGGTGTCAGAACCAGCTCCAGGGCTGGCCTTTCTTCTTTTGAAGTGTGTTATTCTCTTGCCCACCTGCCATGTCCTGAACCTTGTTGTATAAACTGTGTGTTGATTCAGGAGACAAAATGTTGAATTTAAAATGTAAAGTGTCTCTAGTTTCTCCTGAGGGAAAGAGTCCTGGAGCATTGTGTTGTGCTCCTAGAGGTCCTGGGGGAGGCTGGCATTGCAGTTGAGGTGCACTGTGTTTAGGAGGAGTCCTCTGGCCAGTTCAGATTGTGCAGAGTGGCACTGAGGAAGTGGCTTTGGGGGAGTTTGAATGGGGAAGTGGGACCTGCTGTGGAAGGTACAGACAGGTACTGACCTGGGGACATGGGGAGGGGCCTCCAGAACTGGTGCCTGTTGGGTGGAGAGAGGCAGCTCTAAGTGAAAAGAGCAGGATTTGTGTTTTCTGAGGTCAGAGTTGCCAACATGCAGCTCTGGCAGCTCCGAACAGTTGAACAGTGTCATACTCGACTGACATTTGATATATTCAGCCATCCTTTTGGTGTGTCTGGCCAGTCCCGAGCCTGTCAGGGCTCTGATTAGTTGTGAGAGCTTTTGATGCTGAACTGGCAGTGCCACTGGTGCAGTTCCTGCTGTCAGACCAGGCTCTGGGTGGGCTCTGGGCAGAGGAACTGGGTGGAGGGAGCACTCAATGACAGGCACATGTCACTATCTCTCCCAGCTGAACGTGCAGTGTTGGGTGCTGAAGGGGAGCCTGGAGCATTGCTGTGCACTCGGGGAACAGCAGATCATAACATGTGCTGGTTTGGGGATGCACAGAGGCTTTGGGTCCCTGCAGGGTCACAGCTGTGGCTGTGGGATTCCCTGGGGGAATGAGTCCTGTCCAGGGAGGCACTTGAGCAGGGCTGGAACGAGAGAGCTTGAACCAGACAAAGGAAGGTGTTGGATGGAGTCTTGGTAAAGGGAAGAAGAATTATGGAGGGAAAGGATGGTAATTTTTCCAAAGTTCCGAGGTAGAGGAAGAACACAACTGTGTCAAATCTGTGTTAAAAGAATTGCCACTTGAGTGGTGTCACCCAAGTGAAATCAGTGACAGGTGATTTATAGAAGCTTATCTGCCATTTGTTTTCACTTTCTTGAAGTCTATGATAGTTTCTCTTTCCTGGTAGTTGTTATTTTTTGCCTAGCCCAAAGCTGGGCAGTTTGGCAGTGTTAGCTCTGCTCTGCCTGTTTGCTGACAAAGGGATGCATTTTTGTGCAGCTATTTACATTCTTCTCACTGTAATATTCTTTCTTCTCTCATGTCAAGTCTTCAGGCAGACAAAGTTGCTGCTCGTCTGGAGGAACATTTAGATTACAAATTCCAGCAGAATCAATATGCTGCTTCTGTGCTTTCAGGGGTATGAAAATGCATTGAATAGCAGTGGTTACAAATGCTCAGATAAAAGTAAACCAATTTTTCACCTCAGTAGCAATAAAGATGCTTTTACTTCCTGTCTTCATCCTCCCTTCCTCACTCATTCAACAGTGTGAGACTCATAATTGGTTTTACCTGCATCCCTGAGAATGTTCTAGAAAGTAATTACAGTTGGGAAAATCCATTCCATTCCGAGTTGTGTTGGTTGGTTTTTAAGGCAGGGCAGGTTATGTAATGAATTCCATGTGATGGCTTTTGGGGGGTCTTGCTTATGGGGCAGGAAAAGGCTCAGGAACACAAATGTGTGTGAAGCCAAAGCAGCACCTTTGGCCACACAGGAATGGCCAAGTCAGGGAACTGGGACCTCAGGAGCTGCT
Source organism: Calyptomena viridis (assembly GCA_013390005.1). Lineage (NCBI taxonomy): Eukaryota > Metazoa > Chordata > Aves > Passeriformes > Eurylaimidae > Calyptomena > Calyptomena viridis. Next base: position 37,983 of record WEIV01028685.1, on the reverse strand, counting down.
GGAGCTCCATTTTGGGAGTGTTTGTGCTTGGTTTGGGGGTTTGGTTCTCAGTTGGGTGTGTTGGGCACTGAGGCTGCAGTTACCTTGGCTGGGGTAAAACTGAGGTGACTGGGGGTCCCTTGGCTTCACGTGACATCAGGCTTTGGAAAGGACAGGAGTGTGTCATTGGGGGTTCCCTCTGCCTGCCAGGCTTCCCTGAGGAGGGGACAGTAACTCAGAGACAGACTTGAGGAGGTAAGAGATTTTTGACTGCTGCTTTCCTGTACATACTTGGAGAGCACACTTGTCTCAGAATTTGGTTTGTTTTTTGCTTTGCTCTGGAGATAATTGTCTTTCAAAGACAGCTGTTAGATGTTCCAGAAACAATTCACATTTTGAATTACTAGGGATACAACAGAGCACTTCTTTATTCACCTGCACAGATTCTCAGCGGCCAAATTATTATGTATATGCTGCACATGAATTTCACACCTAATTTGAAGCAGGAAGAATCTGAACGGTTTTATGCACTCTGAAAACCACCTCTGTATCATGGGGGAAGTGATCAGAACAAAAGAGGGAAGTGTCTGTGCTTTAAGAGCAGTTTTGGCCATTTGGATGGGTGGTGCTGCAGCCCCTCTGGTAGGGGGTTCTGTTCTGCTTCATTGTCCTGCTCTGGTTTACACTTGTACATTCACTGGCATTCAGTTTAGGATTAAATGAGCAAAGTGTGGTCCCAGTTTCTTTTCATGGGGCCTTTTCTGACTTTTTTTCTCCTTGGTGTGTAGCAATGCACAAGTTTGTGCATCTGGAGTTTTTGATAATACCTCATTAATGTGCATCACCGTGGTTTAAACTGAAACTCTTACCATTGTCCCTCACTGCTACATACTGCTGATATTATGGGATTCTTCCCAGAGTGTCCCAGCAATATCACTCGAGCATTTCTGCAGCAGTGAGAGGTTTTGAGTTGGGTTTTTTTCATTTTTATAAGGGCTTTGGACTTTTTAAAGTACATGAGACAGAAAAATGAAAAAGAGTGTTGTGCTCCATTTTTAGAAAAATGAGCAAGTTCTATTCTCACCAAAGCTCTCTTCTCGTCAATAGAAATGTGAGTAAGAAAGTAATTGTGGTAAGCTTTGCTTTAATTATACTCAGGCAGGTAGTAACATTATTATGGGTGTCTGAACAAAAGAATTTCCTTTTGCTCTCTCAATATAATTCATGTATTTAATATCAGCAAAGGTTTCTATCTGTTCTGGTGTTATATGAACAATGAATTTTTAAAAAAAAAGACAGACCTGAAAGGAAAAGTGTACTTTATGGATAGATTGTGACGTGAACCATCTGAAATGGTTTGGTAAGAACCCTAAGAGGGTGCTTTGTGCACTTATTAGCATCTATTAAGCTCTGACATTAGTAATGCAGTATTTATCTGAAGATAATCAGGTCAGCTTTTTATGAGGCAGGCAAAAATTACCAAGAAAAATTACTCATAACATTCTGGAAACAAAAAAGGCATCTAGAGAATGGGTTTGCAATTAAAGAGAGATGTTACCAGCTGTTTTATGGATTGGTCACTGGGGCTTTAATGTGAGATAATTAACTTTACCTTGCATAAGGTAAATTATGCTCTCACTCTTTGGGTGCTACTGATGAAAGGCCACTTGAGTTTCCCTGAAGGAAGTGTGGGATCAGTTGTTGGGTGTGTGGGGCTGTGTGTGTGTGTGGGGCTGTGTGTGTATGTGGGGCTGTGTGTGTATGTGTGGGGCTGTATGTGGGGCTGGGTGTGGGGCTGTGTGTGTATGTGGGGCTGTGTGTGTATGTGTGGGGCTGTATGTGGGGCTGGGTGTGGGGCTGTGTGTGTATGTGGGGCTGTGTGTGTATGTGTGGGGCTGTATGTGGGGCTGGGTGTGGGGCTGTGTGTGTATGTGGGGCTGTGTGTGTATGTGTGGGGCTGTATGTGGGGCTGGGTGTGGGGCTGTGTGTGTATGTGGGGCTGTGTGTGTATGTGTGGGGCTGTATGTGGGGCTGGGTGTGGGGCTGTGTGTGTATGTGGGGCTGTGTGTGTATGTGTGGGGCTGTATGTGGGGCTGGGTGTGGGGCTGTGTGTGTATGTGGGGCTGTGTGTGTATGTGTGGGGCTGTATGTGGGGCTGGGTGTGGGGCTGTGTGTGTATGTGGGGCTGTGTGTGTATGTGTGGGGCTGTATGTGGGGCTGGGTGTGGGGCTGTGTGTGTATGTGGGGCTGTGTGTGTATGTGTGGGGCTGTATGTGGGGCTGGGTGTGGGGCTGTGTGTGTATGTGGGGCTGTGTGTGTATGTGTGGGGCTGTATGTGGGGCTGGGTGTGGGGCTGTGTGTGTATGTGGGGCTGTGTGTGTATGTGTGGGGCTGTATGTGGGGCTGGGTGTGGGGCTGTGTGTGTATGTGGGGCTGTGTGTGTATGTGTGGGGCTGTATGTGGGGCTGGGTGTGGGGCTGTGTGTGTATGTGGGGCTGTGTGTGTATGTGTGGGGCTGTATGTGGGGCTGGGTGTGGGGCTGTGTGTGTATGTGGGGCTGTGTGTGTATGTGTGGGGCTGTATGTGGGGCTGGGTGTGGGGCTGTGTGTGTATGTGGGGCTGTGTGTGTATGTGTGGGGCTGTATGTGGGGCTGGGTGTGGGGCTGTGTGTGGGGCCCCTGGTGCCACGGGGCCCGTGGGGGAGGAAACCACCACCCTGAACAAGCCCCCCGTGCACTGAGTTCCCTCCAGAGCAGTAATGGGATCTCGGTGTCTGCTGAGAGAAATTAAAGTATCTCCACATTTCTGGTCAGATTCAGGGAATTCTGGCACATCCCTGTCCTGCAATAATGTACTTGGGTCCTTCCCCCAGCAGTCTGTGTACTTACACAGAAATTAAGTGTGGCTCAACTTCCAGAACGTCTCAGCTGGTTTGTTCCTGACTACAAAAGGAGTTTATAAAAGGCACAGGAACTTGGCTGAGGCTCGATGCCCAAATCCCTGGGAGATCACTAGACCATCAAACGAGGAAGGGAAGAGAGAGGAGGCTAAAAATGCCCCTGGCCTGCTCTCCTAGATTAAAAATAAAAGAAAAATTAAAAAATTATCAAGGCTGTATGTTTTGGAGTTCCTGGAGAGGCCCATTTTAAACTTTTCTGTCATGTTGGCTTTACATTTGTACAGTTTCCTGGTCTGAGCTGGATGGGTGCTGATGACATAAGTTGCCTCTGAATTACTGAGTTATATTTGATGACTTTAGTTGTGACAGAGACAGTGCTTCCACTTACTGCTCCCTGAGAAATTAGTCATAACCGAGATATAAATTGAAAGAAAAAAAATGCAGTAGAGTTCTGTAGGGTAAAAGAGAGCTTGTTCTGACAGGAATGTAAGCTATATAGTAGCATCTGATTTTAAGCATGAAATCGATGGCAGTTGATTGGAGGTATCTGGTGACAATTGCACTGAACAAAATAAATTATTGGAAGCAAGCGTATAAAAATCAACACTTTTATCAAGTTTTTAATGTGTTGCTCCTCTATCAGTTGCTGAAATGAACATGATTATCGTTAGAAAAGTCTTGTTTCTCCTCCCAGTGATTTTCTGTATGTGTGTTTTGCATGTGTTTCAAGCTCCCAAGTTTCAAGATATTTTTAGTCCTTAAAATGTTAAAGGGATCTTTTGTTGTGCCTTTGTTCTCGAGTGCCTGTTGTCTGAGTTACAGGCAAGTTTAATTTTTTACTATATTCAGTTGGACCACAGGGGGATCCTTGCTTTAATTAGTAAATTGCTTTTCAGTTATGTTTTTCCCAGACTAATCGTGGCTGGGTTTGCATTGTGCTGAGGTGCTCGTCCCCTCTGTCCAGGTTGTGTTGGAAAAGCAGCTTCCCAGCTGTGGGAAAACCCAGCCATCGGCAGCGGTTCCTGAGGAGCGGGGGGGCCGGGACAGGGCCGGGACAGGGCAGGGCCGGGGCACAGGCACTTGCATTGCTCAGCTCACACTCCCGCTGCTGGGGAGCCCTGGCCAGTGGGCAGGTCCCTGTGGGTGCCACACGAGGTGCCCCTCGCTGGGGTGACAGCCCGGGGGCACGGGGCACCCCTTCCCCAGCCACCTCTGTGCAGCCACTCACCACTGCCGGCACTGCCGGTGTGTCCTGGCTGGCTCTGGCACTGCTGGTGTGTCCTGGCTGGCTCTGGCACTGCTGGTGTGTCCTGGCTGGCTCTGGCCCGGCCGGCGTGTCCCGGCTG
>WEIV01028685.1:0-33720 GCA_013390005.1 Calyptomena viridis | reverse complement strand
GGCACTGCCGGTGTGTCCCGGCTGGCTCTGGCACTGCTGGTGTGTCCTGGCTGGCTCTGGCACTGCCAGGGTGTCCTGGCTGGCTCTGGCACTGCCGGCGTGTCCCGGCTGGCTCTGGCACTGCCGGTGTGTCCCGGCTGGCTCTGGCACTGCCGGCGTGTCCTGGCTGGCTCTGGCACTGCCGGCGTGTCCTGGCTGGCTCTGGCCTCCTCCCTGGCTTTCCGTGCTCGTAGAAGAGTGGTTTCAGTGCCAGCAGGGATGGCAGAGCCTTTCTTTCCTCAGAGCTGCCCTGTTTGCCTGCAGGGGGTTCAGGGTGGCTCTGCTGAGCTGCCTGTGGCTGCAGCGGGTCTGTCACGGCCCTGGTAAGATCTGTGGGCAGAGCCCAGGCCATGTGGCAGCCAGTCCTGCCATCACAGTCCTCCTGGTTCTCCAGGCTGCCCCAAACCTCCCAAAGCTGAGGGAAGTGGGAAACACTTGTGTACATCCAGCCACTCATGGACACGAAGCCTCCCCCGAACATCTGCTTTGCCCTTGGGCACAGAATGGGGGGGCCTTTCCAGGGAGTGGTTTGTTCATCTCAGTAGAAATTTGGGAACCAGGTGGGATAGTTGTGCTTCTGCAGCTGAACAAATGTGGGTTGGTTAGTGCTGCTTTGAGCCCCCCTGTGCAGGAGTGAAGCACAAGGAGTTGAGGGCAAGAGCAGTTCCTTTCTTTAGATACCTGAAGGCTTTGAAATACGGTGCCCACGTGCACCCAGATCACAACAGATCTCACTGGGGAGGTGACAGGACACCAGCCCTTCTGCTGCTGCTCTAAAACACATCCAGGTTTTTATGGCAAACCCCAGTAGACAAGTGTTCCTCTCCTTGCAGGGAAATATTTCTCCAGTTTTGCTTCTGTCATTCTGCTGAGCTGTCCTGTAAGGCAGGGCAAGTCTTAGTTTCTCTATTTACCAAATGGCCATAAAAATCTGTAGCTGGTGTTATTGAAGAGTTGGCTGAGGTTTGTGTGCTTGGAGTAAGGATTGCAAATGCTGCAGGGTTCTGGAGGGGGTCGTTCAGACACTGCAGGTTCAGAGCAGCACTTTGAGCAGCTGCTGCTCTGTCACAGAACAGGTATGGGATCAAGTGACTGAATGAACGTACCCCATTCAGTATAATGGAAATGTCATTTGTAGTGGAATATTCTCAATGGATTAATGTCCCTTGCTTTGCAAATAAATGGCTTAGCTGTGCCTTGGCATTTAATAGCAGCAGGAGACCATTATCCTCTAACAATGCACTATTTCATTGACATTATCTCTTAAGTAACACAGTATTGCAGAAAGAAATGGTCTAGGCTGTTTTCTCGTATACAGAAAAGCAAATGTAAATATAAAACTTATGGTAGTTCATGCAGCTAATTTCAGTTCATCTGCTTTTTTCCCTCCATTGAAATGGGTTGGTGAGCAGGGACAATTCTTGGTGGTTTATTTTAGGAAACATTTAAGACTTTCTTATGGTATGAATGAAGGAAGAATGGAATTTTTTTTATGATGCTTTAGAGGGGTAGGGGAAACCTTAAAGCTTTAATTAGAAAACCACACAACTAATCTACTTTCTCAGAAGATGATTTATGGTATGTGGTGGTCTGGTTTTGTTGGTCCTTTCTCGTTGGTAGGGTTTGGGGTTTTTTTGGACTTCAGCCTTGGTAGCAGCCAGGCTTTTGGCAGGGGTGTCATTCCTCACTGCATCAGCTCCTGAATTGTGCCACGTGCTGTGTGATACCAGCAGGCCACTTTCTGCAGTCTCTCACCTGCTTATTTCTCTCTTTCACCAAACTCCAAGTGATCAGTGCAAAATCATCTACTAAAAACACCCAGAAGTCAGAGAAAAAACTGCCGAGCCTGTTCCATGGCTGAGATTGTGTTTGTACCTGGAGATCTCTGTAGCATGACCTGCATTCTCAAACCCTACAACTGGTGTCCTCTCTTCTGTGGTTGCCCCATTGCAATTGTCCTTCCTTGACTCTGCCCAGCCATGGTTTGCTGTGGTGGGACAAACCCCCCTGGCACTGCCCTGTTGCCAGAGGTGGCACAGCTGGCACAGCTGGCTGAGGTGGCTGCTGGGGGTGAGAAGGAGCTGCAGAGGCAGCAGCAGGCACTCAGGTCCGTGTGGGAAGGCTGTGTCTGTCACAGGGAGGCACCTCAGTGATTTCTGAATTAGTTGGGTCGTGTTTAGGCTGCTTGGTCCTGTGTAATGTTGCTTTTGGGGTGGTTGGTGGTTCTGGTTCATCAGACACATCACAGGATGGGGGTTAAGTTTTTTAACTGAAATTCTGAAACTTGCTCTCCAGATTGCTTCAGATCATTGCTGGACTCCAAACTTTCTATTCTGTGCTGCAGTCTGGACATTTTGTGAACTTTCTTGTACTGATTTTGCACATATGTGGGATATGACCTGGGTTTGGATAACCTGCTCAGTGACTTAGAGTAAGATGTAGTCATTGGAACCCCATTTTATGAGAAGAGAGAAAAGAGAACAAGAGATTATGAAGGCAAATGGATCATTAGAAGAACAAATAAAAATGAGAATGTGAACAACTAATTAAAATGAATGTGTAGAAACATCCAAACCTCAGTGTGTGTGGAGGAATTGCTTCACATCCTTGAACTCCTTTAGGCAGAAAAATAAACTGAGTCATGGTTGATTTCCCTGGGTATTAGAAAGCATCCATTAGAGTTTTGTCACAAGAAAAGTTCAACTTCTATTTGACATATGTGCTTCACTTATATATTTTCAATGCATGATAGTGTTATTGTTGATCTGTAACAGTAAATAGAAAATGCTGTCTTGCAGGACCAGAAATTCATAAAAGCTGGATGCTTTTACTGACAGGTAATTTGCTGTTAGACATGAACATCTAGAGATTTCTGTTACACTCTTGAACAAGCTTTCTGGCTCTGTGTCTCGAGCTGTGACTTCATGTAGAATTGTTGTCACCCCCCTGGGCCCTCGGTTGCCCCGTTGTGTGAGTGTGGAGGCTTTGAAAGGAGAGGCTCTTGCTCTGCACTGACCCAGAGAGGCTCCAGGGTTTCTGTGCCCTCCCCCAGCACAGCACAGAGGGCACGACTTGGGGTTTCCCTGCAGTTACTGTTGGAGTCCCTTACCCTCCCTCCCTGTAGTGGGGCCTGTGTGCATGTCCTGCACAGGGAACATGGGCAAGGGCTGTAGGCAGCTGCCTGGTGTCCCTGGGTGTCCCTGGTGCCCCCGGTGCCCCCGGGTGCTGGGGCAGCCCCTGGGTGTCCCGGGTGTCCCTGGGTGTCCCTGGTGCCCCCGGGTGCTGGAGCAGCCCCTGGGTGTCCCTGGTGCCTCTGGGTGTCCCTGGGTGCCCCCAGTGCCCCCGGGTGCTGGAGCAGCCCCTGGCCTGGGCAGAGCAGTGGGAGCTGCTGGGCTCTGCCCCCCTGTACCTGCAGGGCTTTGCTCACTGGAGGGGGGTGGTTTGGAGGTCTGTGCTGAGCAGGCACTGGGGTTCTGGTGTAACTGTGGAACACGGGGACACTTGATAAATCCTTAGNGGGTGCTGGAGCAGCCCCTGGGTGCCCCTGGGTGCCATCTGGAAACCTGGCAGCAAAACAGGTAAGTGAATTTGGGGGGAATTGGAGGGACTCAAAGTTGACATTCTGCTGTCTTTGAAATGCCACATGAGATCAGCTCCCTGAACATTGTCCAGGGCTGTGGACAAACACCTTTCCAGCAACAAAGAGTCGTGTAGTTAGACAGTATGAGAACAGAAACTGCATTATCACCCCAAAATAGGGCTGCTGTGCCCTGATGGACCAGGTGGACCTGAAGGAACCATAGCACTGCTTCAAAAAATTGCACAAATATGGAAAAAAATGATCTAAGAAGAAACCCAAAGTAAAAAATGTCAGTTCTTTTTGTCAAGCATTTTCATTGGTGTGAAGCTATCAGTTATTTCAGTGCTCAGTTTTTATCCATCAGTGAATATATTGCCAGTACTGAGGGATTAAAGTAGGAATATTTTTCTGCATTTAACACTGTTTGGTGTAAAAATATGGAAAAAATTTGCTAGTCTTTGAGGAAGTAATAGAATTCTCTTCTGTTACTGTTTCTAAATGTGAAATTTTGAATGTCATCTGCCACAGTTCTGCATCGTGGTAGGAACAAGAGGTACTGAAGTTCAGTCTCTAGGATAAGAGATCTCATCTAAAAGTATGTTCTAACAGGAAGGAAATGCTATTCTTATGCCAGTGTATTTTCTTCAATTTGAGAATAAAATTAGAAAGTTCTTTGAGCAAAATAAGACCAGTGTTGTCACCTGTGCAGGTTGATACAGCTTGGTATCATGGCATGAAATTTCAGTAGTAGAACTGAGGGGAATATTAAGGAACTGAATTTGAAATTTAAAAAAAATACAAAATTAATAATTATGTGATACTCCCTTCTAAAATGGTGACAGACATTTTCATTGTGTCATATATATTGCTCTTCAGTATTGTTTGAAGACAAATTGGTCCTGTTTTATTATCAGTAATCAAATTAAGTGGCCAGTGTGGGAGAGGAAGCTGAACATGCAGACTGCCTTTACAGAGTTTTAAATACTTTATTAACAGTTAGTGGAGGTTGGGGACTAATTTATTCAAATTCTCAATGAACTTTCCATCTGGGACCTGATTAACCTATTTAATAAGTAGCTCTGAGCAGCACTAGGGCTGGGAGGGATCCGGGAGGGGCTGGGAGGGGACGGTGACACTTGGCTGCTGGGGGGTTTGGGGGGAACTGGGCTGTGCTTCACTGCAGAGCTTGGGCAGGCGGTGGGACACACAGGCTTTGGGCTGCCACTGCCCCCCGTGTCCCTCCCCGTGTCCCCAGTGCCCCCAGTGTCCCCAGTGCCCCCCTGCCCCAGGGCTGGAGCTGCACTGCCCGCACCGAGGGCCCCCGGGCAGAGCCCTGGCTGCTCCCAGTGCCCTTTGTTGGGAACAAGCACATCCCACAGACCCCTCAGGCCTGGGCACCCTGTGCTGCCACCCCCACCCCATGGCACGGGGCACGGGCAGGGCCTGCCTTGCCTGGCAGTTTTGGGGCAGCTTCCAGCCAAGGGAGGGAACTGCAGCCCCAGGGTCGGGCACCTCATCCCACTTCTCCTTCCCCAGGTGGGTTGACTTTGGGAACTGTGTTATCATTTAGACACAGCATAAAGTGCCCTTAAAACTACAAATTAATCAAATTATTGGGATCTATGACATCTCTGATAATGCCCTCAGTTCTTGAGCTAAAAGTTTGACACAAGTCGCAGAAGTTCAGGAGAAGTGAACAAGTTTTGCCCTTTTTCTTCCTTCTTAGTTTATTGCCATTTCTCTCTTTGATTAGGGATCACAATTTGGGTAATTCACTGCTGATTGTGTGATGGCACATTGTCCTAAGCAGAACATTTTTCCATAAACACTTGTTTCATAAGTAATTTTAACTAATGTCAAATACTTATGAATCATCCTCTTATCACTTACAAAAAAGAACTTTTAGTCTTCCATCTGCTTCTCCTTAATTTTCAGCTTTATTACACATGCAATTACAATTTTCCTCTTCTAAATAATTTACTACACAGTTCATTTCCCACAGAAGGTAAATGAATAAAAATCTGTTTTCTTTAGATTAGCCTCTCTGTTTTCTATGTATGGCTGGCAGCCAGGAATATTAGATTTCAACATTCAGTTTGTAAAATTGTGACTTAAAGTGTTAATAATGGCTAATATGTGTGGATATGGTGTAGATTACCCAGTGGTTGGAATCTGAATCCTCTTTTACCCCTTTTTTGCTGTCTGCTCAGTTCCCAGTTGTGCACTGAACTAGGATTGGTGCTAAAAGTTGCTGTTGTGCTACAAGTAAGGACAAAGTAATGAATACCCTGATTAATTATATAATGAATACCCATATTAATTAGACAGTTCTGTGAGACTGCACTGTTCTTGAACATAGAAGTTCCAAAATAACACACAAATACCAGCTTTTCCCCACTCACTGTCTGCCCAACCCCCAGAGAAAAAATCTGGCACTGCTGGAGATGGAAGGAGGTTTTCTCAGGAAATGCAGACTGGGAGAGCCTTTGGAAAGGGGCAGGAAGGTGGTGAGGGGGAGCAGCAGGTTAATGTGGGACATTGGGGTCAGGTTCCTGCACTGGGCTTGAACACCCGACTGGGCTGGAGGGCAGAGCTGGGGGAACTGAGGGCAGAGCTGTTCTGTGCCCACCCTGAGCTGGGGGAACTGAGGGCAGAGCTGTTCTGTGCCCACCCTGAGCTGGGGGAACTGAGGGCAGAGCTGTTCTGTGCCCACCCTGAGCTGGGGGAACTGAGGGCAGAGCTGTTCTGTGCCCATCCTGAGCCGGGAGGAGTCGTGGCCTCATCCTAAAATGACCCTTGATGGCCAAGGCTGCACAAGAGAGGAAAAACTCTTCAAAGTGCACACAGGAACCAGCTCTCTGGGTTGGCAGGGGGTGCAGTGTCCAGTTCCAAAGCCATGAAACCCCATCACTGGGCACTGAAGTGTCAGGATGGCCCTAAGAAATATGCTGAGTAATTTAGTATTTCTGTGTGATTTGTTGTAGCTTCATTTGGATGGAAGAGGAGGTTAAATCATAATGAAATCAAGGGGATGTGGTTGTAGAAGTTGAGGTCTATGCTGTGGAGTTGTAGGTTTCTGATTAAGTCACCTAAGGAGTCATTTACATTTATGCAAAGTGATACAGCAGAGTGCAGAGCTATTTAGTCTCTTGTTAAGAAAAAAATATATTGAGAAGTTTATGGCTCTGTTGTTTTTTTCTTTTTAACACCTTCGTGTCCTGCTCATTTAGTGTTTGTTTCTGATCCATGGATTAGTTGGTTTCTACTTCTGTATCAAATTTCTGAAAGAGTTCTTAATGTAAAAATTGAGAGGGATTAAGTGGGAATATGTCCATGAGACTTCTTTCTAACAGAGCACATTGACCAGGTCAATGCTGATCTTTTCCAAATGTATATGATATGCATATGTATATGATAATGCAATACCTTGTGTCAAAAAAGGAAGCAAATGCACTGTGTTGTGTGACCTGTCCAGAGCAGCTCCTGCTCTTGCAAACTGGTTTGTGTTCCTTCAGGTGGCAGGAAACACCAAGCCCTGTTCTCAGTTACTTGGGAAGTGTTCCTGGAGCTCCTGGTTTCCCAGAAACTTCCAGGAATACTAAGGGAGTAGCAGAAGAGCTTGCACCCAGCCTGCAGGTTTGGATGCCCAGATGGAAGGAGTGATGTAAAAGCAGGTTGTGTAAATGCCTTCCAGCCACAGGAGCTGCAGGGAACTGCTGTGCAAGGTCTTAAAATTGCTTAAAAACCACCCATGTTTTCAGAGGAGCATCTGCCAAGTCACATACATTCAAGGTCTGATTATAATGAAGCAGCTTAATTAAAAATGGGATCTGTTTTTCCTGAATAATTCCTGCTGCATTTATATCTGTGTTTGTGAGAAAGGATAAAAGTCTGGAACCAGTAATACTCTTGTTACCCTTCCCTCTCTGACAAAGAAAAGAGGTATGGTATCCTGATTTTTTTCCTTATTTTGTTAAAATAGACTGGATTTGTGTTAATGCCAAGGGAGAAATATTTTTCATGCCATTTCCATTAACCATTTACATCTTATGCCTTGAAAAAAGGTGTATTTCTGTCTTGGTCTTGGTGTTTCCAGCTGTCAGAACAGTTCCTTCCATTTGATCACTGGAGTACGAGTCTGACTTCAACACCAGAAGAAATTTTGAAGGTTGAGATGAGATATTTAATCTAGTTGGTGACAAGTAAATAAACCATTCAGTAGTAAAGGATGCCAGATTTGTATTTTACTTTTTGGTTCTTGGAGTACATTAGTGAGAATTTATAGTACAAGTGTAAAGACATTAATAGCTCTTGATGAGAGGAGAGCTCCAGTGTGACACAGAACAATTAGGATTGTTTACACAGTGATTATTAATAGTGTGGGAAAAGGGAATAAATTATTTAATTGCATTGACAGTTCTGTGGCACAGATGAGAACCTTGAAGTTTGGGAGAGAGGGAGAACAAAAAAAGGCAAAACCCATCCAGTGTATAGGACCAGGGAATATTTCCCTGAGAAGTTGCTGGTGCCACTTGAAGCACATAGGGAATAGTGGACAATGCTCACGTTCAGAACCTCTGTGGGAACTGAAGCCCTTGATTTCTAAATGTCTCATATAGTTGTGAGAGTGCAAGGTCTTCAAGAGTAGAGGCAGTTGCTGAGAAAATGACACAGTAATGATAATACACTAAACAGAAGATAGAAGTGACAGTTTACAATGGTTCTAAAAATCAGACAATTACAATTCTAAATCAAACTGGAATTCAGTTGCAATCACTGCTAGATTAGGGAGACCATCCTGTTTTTTCCTTTTGGAAGCATAGGGAGCTCCTTTCTAAATGCAAATATCAGTTTCATTGTTTCAGTGTTGTTCTAATCCGTGCAGCTCCACAGGAACTCTCCACTTCTCAGGGTGTTCAGGAGCAGGTTGGACAAAGGGGATGTGACCCCCAGCTGGTCCTGCTTTGGGGTGTTGGGCTGGAGATCTCCTGAGGCCTCTTGTAGCCTGAGTTTTTCTAGGAAAACCCAGCTCTGTCCCTGCAAGTCTCTCCCACGTTCAGCTCCTGTGGATGTTTTGTAGGTGAAATTTGCAGACTGATTGTGGAGCAGGAGGGGTGTTTTGTCATTGGGGATCTTATAACTGTTCTTTGCAGCCAATTTTTCTGTATCTGCCAAGGAAAATACACCTTTCAATAGAGGCACTTGTGATGGAAATGCTCCCTGTGAGAATTCCAATAGACTTTGGCTTTGCTGAACCATGAACACTTCAAAGTATAATTAATGCAGGGCAGTGACTATTAGACATGCAATATTTTTCCACCTGATGTGTTTTTTTGGAGGTTGTTTTTTCCTAGAACATACTAATAGTAATTTTTCTGTCATCTGAATACATCACTTTTCTCTTGGAAGTATCTCAACTAAGTGTGTTCTCTGTGCTGAAGTGTTGGGCTGTTCCTGCACACTGGACATTGTACCAGTTTCTCCAGCTTGTTGTCTCTGTGAAGGAAATGCTGTGTGTCCATGTGAAACTGTGCTGTCCTTGGGTGCTGGCAGTGCCTGGCACTTGGGAGAGGAGCCAGCCTGTGCCCCGTGGGTGTGGGGAGGGGAGCTGTGCCCGGGGCTGTGCCAGGATCTGTGCCAGGGCTGTGCCAGGAGCTGTGCCAGGAGCTGTGCCAGGGCTGTGCCAGGAGCTGTGGGACACCCCACTAGTGCTTTTCCTCACCTTCACCCCGTCCCCACCCCAGTCCCAGACGGGGTTACAGGAGTCGGGAGGCTCCTGGCTGGGGAAGGCAGGTAAATCCAGGTAAATCCAGGTGTGCTCCGTTCCCAGGGACAGGGGCAGTCGGTGGCAGTGGGAGCCTCTGGCCCATCCCCGGGAACACCCCGGAATGTTCTGGCAGATGTCCCTGCACAGAGCGCTCTGCTCTCCGGGCACTGCTCTGGTCCCAGCCTGCATTCCTGGGTGACTGGGGCGTGTGGTGGTGCCCAGACACCGTCAGCACGTTTGGCTTTGTATTTCAGCTCATTGTAATGAGTCCTTTGTGCTTCTTTTTCCAATGAATTCGCTCCTGTTTCATCCTCACACTAAGTTCCTAACAATCCCATCCTGTGAATTTAAAAGGATGCTAAAGACTTAACAAATTAAAATCATCCCTTACTTCTATTCCTCTGCCTCTTTGTGTGCCTGTCTTCCTAAAGAGACAAAGTATTTGCATGTTTGTTTTGATGTTTATCCTTGGAGGAGAATTGCTGTATTTAATGTGAGTGTAACAGACTCTTGTAGTATTTCTGTTAGACAAGCATGTTCTTAATCTCAAAATCTAAAGGGTCTTGGAATACTTTAGGGACCTTTTTTACCTGCACATCATCTTTTTGAATTACTCTTTCATTTGGGATTTTGAAAGCAGATGCTTCTTATTTCTAATAAATGAATTGCAATTTATAAGACAGGTTTTCCTTTTTTTCTAACTTAGCACTTACACCTTGAAATGTGTATCTTGGAACATGTTTGGGTTTGTTTTACATTATAATGAAAAATAAAACACCTAGATTCAAGAGGTTGTGAGGGTGCTGTAAAAATGTGTTTGAGGTGTTCTGTTTTGACCATCAGAAACTCCAGTCACATCTGAAAAGCAGGGCCAACAGACGACAGATAAATTTGAGTTGGAACACCAGGTCTTGCTGGAACACTGTGTTTGATTTTGAACTCCAGCCTGGTGACTTGGCTTTTCTTTCAGCTCTGCCAGTGCTCCAGATTTACAATTTTATGTAATTCACTTCTGCATGTTCAGTTTTCTTCCTCCTCTTCCTTCTCCTGAGGTGTAAAGAGGGAAGCATGTTCTATATATATGCTGTACATGAATACACGTGGGTTATTCCTTAGAACAGGAATAGAATGCAGCATTCCAAGGATAATAGAGGAACAATTGCTACAGCTCATCTACTGTGGCATTATTAGCATGATAAAGCCTAATGCATTTGGTTACTGGCACTGTATTAGTGAGGATTTTCTGCTGTCTGGTTGTGAATCAGGGGCTGCAGAACAGGGATGAGGCAGGAACTGGAAAGCTCTTTGGATGGAGGTGGGATGGTCTTGCAAGAAGCTCCTCCTGATCCTGGGGAGGTGGGAGGGGGAAGAGATTCCAGACCATGAAACTGCTCAGGTTCTAGGGCAGCTCCCAGGAGAGTGTTTGGTGGTGCCGTAGTTGGGGTGGCAGGGCACAGGCTCTGGGAGGGACTGGCACCACTGCACCGGGGGCACCGGGGGCACTGGGGGCACAGCTGTGCCAGCAGCTCGTGGGAGGGGGACGAGTGCCAGGGCTGTTCACAGCACAGCTCTGCAGTGGACAGGGAGGAGCGTTGGGAAGGCCACGTACAAGGGCTCTGCTGGGCAAAGATGCTTCAGAAAAGAGGTGTTTCCCCCACGGAAAGGCACGTTTGTACAACCCAGTTTACTGTGGCTCAGCTGAGATCACTCTGTGCAGGGCAGGCTCGGGTGCTGGGTCAGGGCTCAGGGAGCTCTGCTGGAGCACCTTGTGCCAGCCCTGCCTGCTGCACTTCTCAGGGCTGTGGCTTAAACTGAGTAATTACAGCAGCCTCATTTGTGGGCTAAAAGTGTAACTAAGAAAGAAAGGAAAAACAGTTCTCTGGGGACTTGACATTGGTAATGAGAGTTATTTCTGACTTTAATACTTTTTCTCAGTTTGCCATTGAGGCAGGTTTGACTTCACTTCACAGGAGGGGCTTCCCCAGTGCGGGGGTTGGGGCTTGTTGCCCTGGATGCTCTAAAATCAGTGGAGACAGAAGTGTCTCTGGGGCCTGAAGTCAAGTGGGAGGAATCCCACCTCTCTGTGATAGTGCCAGAAAGTTAATGTGTCTGTCTTTTCATTCACTGAGAAACGGAACTTTTCCATGGACCTCTTACAACATTTGGTGTTTACTGAGTCCTTGGCTGGCCTGGAAAAAGATAATGTATAGAAATGTAAAATCTACTTGGTTGGTTGTTTTTTTTTTTTAAGTATATTTTAATGATTTCTTATGGGGTTGTTTGTGAAGTTGCAGAATAACAAAATTTTACTTTTGTATTTTCTGACAAGTTCTGTATAGTGTTCATGAATCAAATACATCTGTTTAAATGAATATGCTTGGAAAATACACTTCTTGCATGTGTTTTTAAAGTAGCTCAGCAGAAAGATTCATTTTTCTTTGCCAACTCCAATAGTCTTTCTCCTCAGGGCTGCTCTCAGTGTGCTTTGTGTATAATGTATGGACTGTTTCCATATAGGCTAATATATAATAAATATTCTGCCTCTGTATGAGTGTTTTTCCAAAGATACAATCTTAGTAAATCTATTGTTCTTTAAACAGCCAAAGTTCAAAGCCTGTGGGCAGCTCTGGGCAGGAGTGGCCTCCCCAGGGCAGGGTGGGTGGCAGTGAACTCTCCCACTGCTGGTTGTGCTCCTGGAATTGGCCTGGAATTGTAACCAGTTACCTCAGACTGGGCAGGACTGAGGGGCTGGAGCTTCCCTTTGGTTTCAGTGCCCAGGGGAAAGTTAACAGGCTTGGAAGAGCTTTTAGTTTGGAGAAGTGTTTGGGTGCAACTGCAGCTTCAGAGACAGAGAGGCTGATCCAGGGTCTTTCAAGGCAGTGGAGAGCTGAGAGCTGGAGGTGAAATTCAGATCTGTGGGTGCTCCTGTTTCCTAGAACTCTCAGGCTTGTGCAGTGCTACAGAAACTGCAGGCTCTTAAATGTCTACAGGTTTTTTCCACTTTATTTTTAAATACTGTCATGGGAACTTCCAAGTCATTCACAAAATGTAAATGCCTCGTTGTCTCTGTGTTCTCCTTGCTGTTGTTAAGTTTGTACAAGATACTCAGTACCGTACAATAAATAAATGCACTTCTGGGACTGGTGACAGAAATGTTTGTCTGTGAGCACAGTCCCAGCCAGGAGCTGTGCATTTGCAGTGTTGGTTTTGTGTGCCATGGGTTCCAATGCAGCTCTGTGTGTTCTGTGCTCCAGGACTACACCCTGACCATGTACTTCCAGCAGGCGTGGAGGGACAAGAGGCTGTCGTACAACGTGATCCCCCTGAACCTCACCCTGGACAACAGGGTGGCCGACCAGCTCTGGGTGCCCGACACCTACTTCCTCAACGACAAGAAGTCCTTTGTTCACGGAGTCACAGTGAAGAACAGGATGATTCGCTTGCACCCCGATGGGACAGTCCTGTATGGACTCAGGTCAGTGGAACCTTTCGTTTAAAACCAGGATTAAAAGACTAAAAATAAAACCCATTCCTTGCCTTTCTGGAAGCTATTATCTTTATTGGTGTATTCTGTATAACTGTTGGTATTCCAGAAAAAACTCCAAACATTTAAGTAAGTATTCTAAGGATGGATAAAGCGGGGTGGTTTTAGTACAATTTTGGAGATAAATTGCCATTTTTAGTACAGTTCAGACACTTGTATTAAGAACAGATAAGACTGTAAATATTATTTGAAATCCTCATTGTGGATTAAAAGGCTGGTTTGGAACTGCTTCTGCAGAGGAATTGAAATACAAAATAAAAAGGATTAGAGGAAAAGATGGAAACTGTATATGGCAGCTGACTTGATAGTTCAACTGATACATTTAGATTGGTTTGTATGTTCTTTTTCACCAAGAGGTATGACCTGAAGTGTTACTGTTGTGTGTGACCGTGGGGAGGGGGGACTGGAGGACTCAGCAGAGGAGGTTCCCTCTCAAGAAGGTCTGAAAAGTGGGCAGAGGGTCTGTTTGGTGCCATTTATAGTCACTGTAAAAGGCCCTGGGACAGTGAGTGCCAGCTGTTGGTGCAGAGGTGAGGGCAGGGCTGGGCAGGAAGCACAGGGGAGGCACAGCCTGGGGGACAGAGGAGCTGCTGCAGAGCTGCTGCCTGCACTGGCCACTGTGTGTTTGCTGTGGGAGCCCTTCAGGCTTTGCCTGGGAGCAGGGCTGGAGTTCTTGGTGTTGGCAGTGAAAAACAGGTTCTGCTGCTCTGAAATGTAGTTGTGGTTTAAGGTGAGATATGAACCAACTATGTAACACATGTTTTCATCACTGGAGTGAGAGCAGGAATGACAGTGATTCTGGTGTCGTTTTCAAGTTCCACAATCATCATCTTCATTTTTCACAATAAATTAGGAGTAGGTTCCTGGCTAAAATACCTTTCAAACCCTGGGGTGGATGGGGCAAATACACTGGTGGTAACACAACAGGATTGAGTGAGTGGCCCTGTTCTGCCTTTGCCTTGACTGTGGCAGTCAGTGATCTGTTCTAATAGTAAGGGTTCAGTTTTATAGCATTAAATAGCTTTTTCTATCTATTTCATCTAAATTCAATTCAGAGGTAATGTCATTTCAAGTGTTAACAGTAGTGATATATTTAATGCCTGCTTAGTATCATTTCCACATGAGTTAAACACAATTAAGCAGTATTTNTGCAGTGTGTGTCCCTGGATCCCATGCAGTGTGTGTCCCTGGATCCCATGCAGTGTGGGTCCCTGGATCCCATGCAGTGTGGATCCATGGATCCCTGGATCCCCTGCACACACCCACACTTACATGGCTGGGAATCCAGGGGCCCTGACCAGTGATGTGCCTGGTGGAGCTGGAACCATCCCATTCCCCCATTCCCCTGATGGTTTAATCCCTGTTCTGTACTGGGAGCAGTGAGCCCTGGGCCTGGGGCCCAGACCTGGTGTTGAGGGATGTGACATTGGGAAGGTGAAGGCAGGAAGGCCTGGGAGGCACTGCTGGGAGCACTGGGAGGGGACTGGGAGCAGTGGCAGCTGCTGGATGCTCAGCTGGGGGTGGGTCAGGGCACAGCTAAAGCCATTTGTGCACAGGGAACAGACACACTGGCTGCTTTAGGCTGCTTTTGGGTTCAGAAGGATTTTTATTTCTGAGGGACAGCTGCCAGCTATCTATGTTTGGGGGGAATGTTTTATTTCATATTGTTTTCATATTCCATCTGGCAAGAAAGTTCTTTGCTGCCAAGATCAGGACATTGAATAGATAATACATTTAAATCATGTAAATGACAGAAAATTGTAAACATATAGTCTTAAATGAGGAGTCATTACAGGGAAAATTACTCTGGAAGTACTTAGGATGACTTGCAAGAGGATATTAGTGGTTTGACAGTGTATATAGAACAATAAATGTAGATTCAAATCTAGGATAACATGTTACAGTAGGTTGAGCAAAGCTGGGATAAGATATGTAGTCTGAACTCAACCAAAAATATGGCTTTGACTGAATTACTGTATGTTAAAATACCAGGTTTATGTAATACACTTAGGAGAAATAGGTGTTACAGTAGATAAGATTTGTTATTGTTTAAATTTATTTATATATATAAATATATGTGTAACAACTGTTCCCCGACTTCTGACACCAAATCTGTTCTAAAATGCAGCTGGAAAGTTCAGCTCTTTCTGCTTTATTTTGTGTAATCCTGGGGAAGAGTCACTTTTCTGATTTCTGCAGCCTCTGAAAGCACTGCAGGATTTCTGGGGTGGAACAGAAGGTTTGAGGAGGGTGACAAGGTCCTCCTGTTTCCAAGTTGGAATTGCTCCTTTTTGGGTAACTTTGTTCCGGGGTCTTTGCTCTTTGCTGGGAGGGTTTGAGGGTTCTGTGTGTCAGAGTAAGGAGGAAATTCACTTCACATGCTGGGGTTAAATAATTTACTGCTGAAGACAAAGATGTTTCTTGTGGTTTTGCACCATTAACAGGCTGTTTACAGAGATACTGACTTTTACTTACACTTTTTCCTACATTCCTCCCAAGAGAATTCCTCACAGTGGGCACATGTCTGAGAACTGCAGGCCCAGGCCCAGGGGATGTTTTTGTGTCTCTTCAGTAGGATGGTTTTAATGCTCTCTGTAACTGGTGTTTGGGGGTGCTTTTCACTGAGAAACAGAACATACACAGGACTTGATAAGGGCCCACCTTCTGTGGGGTGGTGACATTCCCAGCCTTTTTAGCCAACAGAAAAACCAAATAAAAGATCTGTCCCATTTGAAAGCCCAAGTCATTTCTTGCCAAGACTCATTTAGTCCCTTGCCAGCCCTCAGGTTTGCAGCAGTAATTCCCGGGGCACTGGTGGGGCACAGAGGGGAGAAGTGTGGCTGTGGTGCTCCTGCTCTGTGCTCTCTGGCTTTTCTCCCCCCCGAGGGCTCCAGGGCAGTGCTGGCTGTGCCTCCTGCTCTCCCTCTGGGGAATTGTCACTGCTGCCAGTGCACGATTCTCCCCCCCTTCACTGAAACGGCCTGGGGCGTTCTCGTTGTGTTGACTCAGCAGTTTAAGTTCTCATGTGCCGAGGGGCACTTTCCAAAGCGCTCACACCGTCACTGCCTTCAGTGTGAGCCCGCTGGGACCCCGGTACCTGCAGGACATCCCTGGCCATCCCACTGGTGCCTCTCGGCTGAACCCCCCTCCCCGTGGGGCCCTGGGGCAGAAAAAACACTGTAATGAGGTATAAAGAGCACCAGCAGCTCAAAATGATGCTGCCATTTGTTAAAATAAGTAATATTTAGGCATTTTTATGAGGGTGTACAAAGTATCAGCAGGTTTCTGTTGCCCCAGTTAAACATACAAGTTTTGTTAATTTTGCATATCACTTCCTATCACTCTTTATCTCCTGTGACCATATAGCACCAAGTTTCTTGATATGACAATAAGGAAAGTGTGGGCATTGCAGAAAGGAAGTAAAAAGTAATTTAAGACCTGTTTGAACATGAGAACCTCAGCCTGTGAACAAGTGTTTCTATTGCGTTAACTGGGTAATTTTTTTATGCCACTGCTCTCACTTACAGATCCAATTACTGACTTTTCCTTTGCCAGCACTTGCCAAAGTTAATTCCCAGACTGAACTTGCAGTTGTTGCCTTTGGCACAGGAAATGAGGTGAATTGGATTTGTGTGTCCAGATTTTCCAGGCTCTTGGTGAGAACCCTTAAGTCTTGTGTGCAGATGTTCAAAGCAGGAGCTTTTTGAAAACTTGCTGAAATAAATGCAGATTTAGTAAAACCTCCCTTCAAATTGAAGTCATGTAGCTGTTGTGAAGAGATGAAAGAACTGGAATCCAGTACAGTTGTGTAGGATTTTGAAGTACAAAGCATCATCTGGCTGACAGGGAGGCATTCCCAGCCCAGTGCCATTCCTTCTATACATATAAATATATATATTTATGTATAAATGCCCAGGAGGGGTGACAGCTCTGTCCCTGTTGTGGTGACAGTCACTGCAGAGGCAGCAGGAGGGAGGAACTGGGGCCCGAGGAGTTCCTTGTTCCAAAAAGGAGTGTGAGCTGCAGCCCAAGGATCCCAAGGGCTGTTCCTTTCTGTGCAGATGGTTCTGCTGAAGGGCCCGAGGACGAAGCAGAGCTGCTGGTCCTGTTCCTTCTGCCGATGTGTGAACTGAGGGCCTGGAACTCCTGCAGCTGTTCCGTGGGAATGGCAGGACCTGCCTTCTCGCAGGGGCCTCGTGGAGATGCATTAAGTACTTTGTGAAGTGCTTTGTCCCAGAAAGCACAGCTAAGTGCAGGTTGTTATGAGGAATTACCCGGTGCCAGCCCTGGGCACCCGGGGGAGCTGCTTTATAGAGACAAATGTGCAGCAGCACATGGTTCCCTCTGCCTGCAGAGCAGCCCAGGCACTAAAGGAGCCAGTTCTGGGAAAGATGCAATTTCTGGAACAGAAAGGAGATCACTGACTGTCATAAATGTCCTTTTCAATTAAGGACTCGTAGATTAAATATGCATTTTGCTGTAGGATTTGGAATCAGTTCACCATCCATCCTCAGCAGGAGGGGAGGGTATTTGTATTTTAAATATTTCCATTATCTGCAGGAAAACAAAGATATCTTTCTATTTCAGTTCCTTTATTAGATTTTAAATATGGGATAAGTATTCAAAATAGGCTTTTGCTTTTATTTATTTATTAAGTGGGTCTTAAATCATTAGTATGTGAATAATTAATTCAATTAAGCTTAATAAGAAAAAAAGCTTTAAGTCACAGGAATCTTTTCCATTAAAAGCCCTATTATCCGAGATTATTACATTGCATTGAAGTGAAAGAAAATCTGAGTTGTATTGCCTAACAGACAGACTGTGGCATTTACTCCATATTAGCAAGAAGAACTCCATCAGCTGTAGAACCATGTAATAGTTTAATTTCTCCAAGGGTATTGCATATTCCAAAAACAAGCAGAAGTCATCAAGCATTTAATCTTAAATTAAAATTTTATCATTGATATAATTTAGAATTTCAGCATTTCCCTTCTGCAATGTCTTTGATCAAATTGTTTGAGCTGGTGGTTGGTGATCCTGAGAAGGGGAATTTTCCCATTGACAGGATATAGATAAAATCTCAGAGTGCTGTTTCCAAGACTCAGCTAATGGGATGGATAATAAATGTGTGTATACATAGCTATGCTTAAATAGCCACTCTGTATTTGATACCTAAATAGAGTGTATTTGGATATGCAGATTCTACTTGCACATATTGTTTTACTACAGCTGGTAAAGTCTGAGGTGGTGCCATAAGTAGGGGCAGGGCTGGGGGCCTTGCAAGTGTAAGAAAAATAAAAGTTATGACACTGTCTTTAGAACTAATAATTCCTCTTGTGGGTCACATATAATCCCTTTCTAGTTGCTCTTGTGATTGTACAGATGAAGCTTTTCTTTTGCACTTGTAGGACATTGTAGAACAATATTTATTAAGAGAAAGGATCTTCTTTTTTTCCCTACCAAATGTTATATCTGGAAGTACAAGTATTTGGGCTTATTTTTCATTCCAGATAAATACCTAGTTTTGGTGAAGGTGAACTTTCTGGGAAGAGAATAGTTGATTTGTTCATCCACTGTTTTATCATCCCTTGTTACGAAACTTTATCAAATGGTAAAATGGTTTCTGAGAAATAAGAATTGCCTACATTCCTAAAATCTAAGGGGCTTTTATATTTTTTTTTCCTCACCTCCTTGGACCTCTTTTCTGTTACTTTATTTCTCTGAAAACTGAAATTTCTCGTGGTCCTCAATGTGCAAAACCACTGAGGAGAGTTTTCTTGGAACAGTATTCAGCCCTGCTTAGAAGAATTGGAACTAGGATAAGTGATCAGAAATTCTGGAGTTTGTGCTCCCAGTAAGTTCTGCAGACTCTGGGATGTGCATAAGCCAGTGCAGAAGAGCTGAGCTTATCACTGATCTCCAGGCACTGGCTCTTCCCTGAGGAGGGGTTTGTCCTCTGACTCTTGTGGAAGAAGGTAATCTTTGTCTTTGCTGCTTTCTCCTTTCTGAAGGGTCACCCCTAGAACATTCCCTGTTTCTGCTGGTCTAGAACAATCTAATTGGAGGAGAGAGAGCAGGAAAAGTTTGGAAAACCCTCCTTTTAAACACACTTGACTGTGCCATCTGTAGGAGCAGATGGGAAAAATGTCTCGGGGCCAGATGGAGACTGAGATCAAATCCCAGGGAAGGAGCTCCATGCAGGAACAGTCCTCGTGTCAGGACACAAAGGAGCTCAGTGGCAGCAGCTGGGGCCTGTTCTGCAGCAGGAGGTGTGGGAGTGCAGTGACACCCGGGGTTTGGAGCCTGTTCTGCAGCAGGAGGTGGGGGAGTCCAGTGACACCCGGGGTTTGGAGCCTGTTCTGCAGCAGGAGGTGTGGGAGTCCAGTGACACCCGGGGTTTGGAGCCTGTTCTGCAGCAGGAGGTGGGGGAGTCCAGTGACAGGACAGGAGCAGTTCTGAGCAGCTGCCAGAGCAGAACAAACCCTGAATCCTCCTCATCTGAGCTGCAAATCCACATGCAGCATTTCACAAGGAGGGGTTGCCAGAATTCCTTGTCCTCAGTTTCTGAATGGAGGAATCATGTTTTCTCCACCTTCATCGTTCTTGAGAAGAGTTTGTTAAAAAGAATTGCAGTAAATGCAGAACACGGACTATAGAAGACATCTTTGAACAGGTCACAGTTTCTGTTTTGGGGTGGCTACTGCTGACAGTGAATGTCAGTTCACAATTGCTGGGAAAACAGGATCATGGAATTGTTTAGGTGGGAAATGACCTTTAGGATCAAGTCCAGCTGGATAACCCAGAACTGGCCAGTCTGTGCCCAAACCATCCCCTGCAGTGACTCGTGTGCAGGTCTTTGAAACCCCTGCAGGGACAGTGACTGCAGCACTTCCTTCCCTGGGCAGCCTTTCAGTGCTGAACAGACCTTACAGTGAGGAATGGTTTCCTGATATCCCATCCAGGCCTCCCTGGTTCATCCTGAGGTGGTTACTCTGGTGCCATTGCTTGTTACTTGGCAGAAGAGACTGACCCTTGCCTGGCTCCAGCTTCCTTTGTCATGCCAGTTTTTACAGGGGTTTTTTTGTTACTGGTAGAAATGCCAGCAAAAAATTAGCTAACAGCAATAGATCTTTGTGTAGTTCTTTTTTTTTTAACTTAAATGCAAGTGAGTTTTAGAATAATACCCATGTACCTTAACAAGGCAATAAGCTGAGACTGCACAGGAAGAAACAACAAGATTCTAAATGCTTCTGCTTCTGTGGGAAAGCAAGAAAACATTAATTTACTGTGATCATAAAGCTTGTTGTGAGGTGCCTCATAGATATTTGTACCAAAATATTACTGATTTCAAGCAATGAGAAGTACTTGGGAAGAGCTTAGAAATCCCCTGAACTGAGATGACCCCAGAATGTGTGTATGTGGTCAGCTGGGGAGGTCAGTTGTTTTTAGACCTTGCTGAAAAGCTCTGTCCTTCCAGGGAGATGCCTGAAGGAAGGTGATGATCTGTGTTCTCACGTGTTGCTCCTCTCTGGAAGGTGGCTCAGAGCTGCTCCATGGGGTTCTCTGGGGGAAAAGCAGGGGGGACATCAGTGCACAAGGTGGAAAACAAAGGCAAGGAGGCAAATCTTTGTGCCTGTCCCCTGCAGTTGGAGTTGTTCACATCAGAACTCTGTTTCAGAGTCCCATCCCAGCCTCTGTTCTGTGCTGGGCACACAGGGCACAGCAAAGCTCTGAGCAGCTCCTGTGTGGTCTGGGGGCTCTTCCTGCACGGGGGTCTGCAGAGCACAGCTGGAAATGGCAAATACTCCTTTGTGGTGGCCCAGAAATGCCTCTGAACATTGTTCCTTGGTGCTGCTGGGGGAGCAGCAAATCCCCCAGAGAGGAGCTGGTTTCTGTTGCTGTTGGGCTGTTGAAAGTCACCACAGAAAAGATGTGCCATCACTCTGACACAGCTCTGCTGTGCCTGCAGAAACAGTCCTGAGCTGCAGTACAACTGTGTGAGGGCACTGCTGGGTGTTCAAGAACACCCACCCCAAAGGGAGGAGTTCATTTCCTTTTGAAGGGAGAGATTCTGAAGGTATAGTCAAGATTAATTACCTTTTCATGGGCTTCTGTCTTCAGTTTCTCATGCAAGGTGGGTTTATGTCATAGAGAAGGCACAGTAAAATTTCAGGGAAATTATTTGCATGTTATTAAAACTGAAGGATACAGATAAAATGCTGAATGCTGGTGTTCAGGAAGGTTCTTCATTGGCAGTTATATATCTTTAATAACACAAATACACAACAGCCTGGTTTGGAAGGGTCCTGAAGTCATTTCCAGATCCATGCACTGCAGGATTCAGAGTGATGATGTTTTAAAAATATTTAGTTAGCTTAAAAAACCCAACCCCCCAAAGGGCTGAAAAGGGCAAGGACACAAGTTGCAGTTGCAGAAGAGATGAAAGTGTGGTGGTGTGAGAGGTGGGGGAGCCCAGGAGCAGAGGAAGCCTTGCCCTGCTCTGGGCCCACGGGGGCTGCAGGGTCAGTGCTGGGGAGCAGCTCCTGCAGCATCCCCTGCTCCTGGAGGTGCCTGTGCACCTCTGTGGTCACTGCACACTCAGCTGGATCAGCTGGGGCATCCCAGGAGCTGCCTCTGCTCTTATGGCATGTGGGGGTTTTCTGTTTTACTGTTACTGTTCTGTTCTGGTTTGGTTCTGTTTTTTCTGTGCTGATGTTTTGTTTCCATGAGAACTGAATGGATTTTTCATGTGTTGAAGGAGAGAGACTCCCATTCCAGCTGTCTTATCTGGTCACATCTTGTCTGCTTCACCTCATTTAATTTCCTTTAAGGTTCAGCTTCCCATTTTATTTCAATACAGCTTTAATTGCAATGCAGTCTGTATCTATGTACAGAAATAATGGTAAGGTTGGATAAAGGCACTGAGACTGAGAGCAGGGGCAACACTGTACCCCAGAACTGAAGTCACAGGGCCTGGAGAGTAATACTTGTTTAATGTCAAGAGTGAAAGTCAATATTAAATGTTACTTCTGCTATTCATTATAGATGTTACAGACCCTTATTGTGGGTATTAGATCAATATAAGGCAGTTAGGAAATATTGACTAATAGATGCAATGCCTGAACTGTATGGCTTCAGACAGGCAAAGATAATTATGACATCATCTTATGAAAGAAAAAAAAGCATTGATAAATCAGATTTTTTTCACATAAATAACTTTTTTTATGATGTCGGATTTGTCAGTGCAATAGGAGCAAAAATAGCTTTTGCTGTTTGGATCCTTATGTTGTGTTTTAGATATGCTACTGATGGCCAGGCTGATAATCCTACAGACTTTGCTGGCCCTGACCAGATACCTCTGAATTGCTCTCATCCTGACTTTCCCTCCCCTACAAAATAGGGTGGGAACGTGGCAGATTTAGTATTGTGCCCATGGCAGAGCCCCAAGGGTAGTTGTAGAATTAAGGTATCCTAACACTTTGAGACTTTTGGAATTCTATTCCAGTTGAGAGAAATGAGCAGGATATGAGGGTTCATTTATCTTCATTAGTTTTGACAGGGATGAGCAAGTGAAAAGTTTTGTTCCTTGCAGTTACTTGTTGTTCAACAGCTCTTACCAGCCCTGAAAAATGAAACGTTCTGAGTGCCTTTTAAAAGATAATTCAGGGCTAGTGTGACAAATAATCTATTGTCTTCCATTCTGTGAGTGTGGGAGCAGTTAAGAGAACAGGGTTTCAGCTCATGGGGTTTTGTGCTGCAAGAGCTTCAGTGCAGACACTTTGTGCCCAGGAACAGGGGAGAGTTTGCTCTCAGCAGAGGGTCAGTGCTGGCAAAAACATTCCCCTTCCCTGTGGGAGTGTAACTTTTGTGTGATTGCCAGGATTGAGTAGTAATGAAAATACCCTCCCCCCCATTTTTAATTGACCAGGTTTTCCTCCTTCCTTCTTTGAGGGAGTTTTGTCCTCCCCTCTTGTGGCTTTGCTTTTTATTCCCCCTGTGCTCATCCACAGAGTCCAGCAGTTTCCTACTGTAAAGCCTGTACAATCTGTCAGACTTTTGGAAGGCCCCTGTGCCTTTGTGGTCAGTTTTTCATTGCACTCCAGACCTTTTTTGTCCCCTGAGTGGTTGTTTTCCTCTAAAACTTGGCCTGTGCTCTGTTCCCATTCCTTTTCCCCCTGCAGTGGGAAGGGGAGGGAGGGGGGTTCCCTTCAGTGCCTCCCCAGTGCTGTTCACCTCTCTTGGTGTCCTGCTCCTGCTTTCCAGCTCCCCCTCCCAAAGGAGTGCAGTGCCAAGTGCAGTGGGGCTGGTTTAGAGCACTGCTTGGGAGCCACTGGGGCAGCTTCAAATGGGCAATTTTAATTGGATTGTCTGATGAAGATCAGGATCTTGGCTAATGACTACATAGTCATAAGTGCTGCTGCTTTTCCTCCTACTCCCTCCTTGCTCAGAGCATCCCTTAGTGTGCAGATGGCAGTGGCTGAGCTGGGGGATGGTTCCCTTTCCATCTCCTCCTCCCGTGACATTTCCTCCATGCAAAGAGCCGTGTTGCTCCCTCCTTGCTGAGGAAGGGCTGTGATTCATCCCCTGCCTTGGAAAGCCAAGCCTGTGGTGGCATCTCAGTGCTACGAGGCAGAACTTTGGTCTCCAGGCTCACCTTGCCAAGCTGTGCCTGAACTGCAGCAGTGCCAGGAGACTCCAGTGGCCCTGCTGCTGACAGTCCTGCAGGGCCTTGGGGTCACTGCAGGTCAGTCCCTGCCCTCAGAGCTTCACCCTCTGCTCAGGCTGCAGCCAAGATTTACAGCTGTTGGAGTTTCACAGAAAACATCCTTTTTGAATTACTGGCGTTTGAGTGTAATTTGTGTGTGACAGGTGGAAAGTAAATATTTTACTGCTTTCTTTATTGTTTTGCTTTTCCTTCCTACTCATACATTTCTTTGTTCTTATGGCTTGCAAGAAACAACAGGAGTAATTTAGGCACAACTAATAGAGACAGTTCCTTAAAATTTCATTTTTTGTATTATTTTGTCCGTCATGGCCATCCTACTCCTATTATTGCTTCTTTCACACACTATTGACATTTCTGTGTTAAAACATTTTCTGGGTTTGTACACAAGTCAGAGATTTTGTATATTTTTTTGTATTTTACACATGATTGACTTTTAAGTATCACTGCTGGGTTCTTGCTCCCTGTTTGGGAACACTGGGGCAGTTTGGTTTGGTCTCTTTACCTTTTCACTTGTTTAGGAAAGATCCTGGGTTGCAGGTACAGGCAAAGGAAGTTCGTGATTGCTTTTTAAAAGTGACTTTTGCAAACTGAGAGGACAGTTCTGTTGCTGTCAGAGTTCTCTGGTGTGTCCTTAGCAAGTCCCTCTATGGTGTTTGTGGCCATGGAGGGGGAAAAGCTCCGACATGAAACTGCTCAGGAGGGGAGGGGAGAGGGGGGTCAGTGAGTCTTTGGGTTCCTGGGAGGGACAGAGACCCTGGGAGGGCTGTGTGCCACATGTCAGGGTGCCCAGGTAGGAACAGGCTGGAATGTGAATGGAGAGGTGACCTGGAAGGAAATGGGAAGGATCTGAAGGGGTTTTCTGTTGATTTTGCCCACACAGAGTTGGAGGTTTGACCCAGAGCAGGAGTTGTGTTCCCTAACACAGAAGATGTGAAGGCTCTGCAGAAGGTGCAGTTTGTGCTTGAGTGATGGGCTGAGGTTCTGAATTTGAGTTCAGAATTTGAATTTGAATTCTGGGATCTCTGCTGTTGCAAGGAGAGAGAAGTGATTAATGCTTGTTTAAGGCACTGCAGTCCTGGTTGGATGAGCTGATCAGAAGGTGAGGGTGAGGAAAGCTGAGACATCCCACTGCACACAAACACACTTGCATCCTTCCAGCCCCCACACCCTGGGGGTGCTGCAGGAAATGCTGAGATCCAGCTGCTCTGAGTTCTCCTCAGTGTGTGAGTCTGGGAATCGTGGCTGCAGTGGGAGCAGAGCCATCTGCCCTGCCAGGGGTGTCCTGTGCTGTGCTGCTGGGGTTCACAGAGCTGCCTTCTCTCTGTCACCTTAGAGGGGCATTGGGGACTACATGTAACTTAACAAGGGGTTATTAAACTGCTGACATTGTTTGCTGCATTTCTGCTCTGTGGTTAGAAAGGACATTTGCCACCTGTGAGAGGTTTTGCAGAGTCAGTGGCTCTGGGTTAACTGAACATACAGAACACATGGCAGTAGTGATGAGTTCTGGTCAGTGTTTGGAACACCAGAAAGTCAGTTTTTATCTGAAATACTGAAATGTTGTGACAATTAAAACACCCCACACAGATGGATATTTCTCCTTAGGCTGCATTTAACAAGATACTTGAGAACATGTATTGTGAAATGGGAATGCTGGACTGGTTTATAAGAATTATCTCACCCATTCAGGACCCATTTTTCAGGACTTGTTCCCTGTTTCTCTCTTGGAGAACCTGTTTGCCCATAGAAGTGCAGCTGTTTCATTGCACAGTTGTTTCCCACTGACCTGGTGCAGGCAGAGCTGCCTTGCAGTCCCTGGCCCTGGTAGGGTTTGCTGCTGAGTAGTTGTTTCCCAAAGGCTCTTGCAGCAGCTCTGCCACAAGTCCCTGCCAGGGAGGGTGTGATGCTGTCCCTGAGCTGTTCTCCTTGCAGTGGCACCAGCAGAAGGGGTCGTGTCCATGAGTTAGTGGGAAGTGCCCTGAGCAGTGCACAGGGGTGGGGAGCTGTGCCTGGGGGAAGGCCATGGGCAGGACAGGACACACTGTGCTGTCCCCTGCTGTGTGCTGTCACCTCAAGGCACCTGGGCAGTTCAGCCAGGAATTTGATTTACTGGTTGTTTATGGATGAAAGACTGTTAAGGAAAGCATAGGAGTAAATTTAGAGATTGGGTTAAAAAAAAAAAAAAGGAGGTAAAATATTTACTTTCTACAGCAAAATGATCACTATAAAAATTTCCTGAATGGAGGGAATGGGTTCAGGACAGGTCTGACATATCTGAGATAAGCATTTAATTTCTCATCAGGTATATGTTCACTGTGTTGGGTAGGACTGATATTTTCAACTCTTCATCTACCTCAAATGTGAATTAGTCTTAACTTATTTCTTGGAGAAAAGAAGGTTCATGTATAGCCAAGGTAACATGAAAAGCAAAGGGGGACAGGTTTTCTAAATTAAATTATAAAATTGCACAATCCAAAGCAATCCTTTATATGCAGCCTGTGTATTGATTCACATTTCCCTGCAGTGTGAGGGTAAAATGCAGCTCTGTCTGTACAAAAAGGTGAAAGGGATCCCCACTGTCTGTGAAAGGCAGAGACCTGATTAAACTCTAGAATCAGTTGAACTTGGATTCTCTGTGATACTCAGGTCATACACTGACTGCTGATGGTCTTGTGGAGGAATCATCTCAGGCAGGGCAGAGTCACAAACCTCCAAACCTAAAAGCTTATTGATGATAAATACAAATTACTTTGACTAGAGCCTGGTGAGTCCTCCCAGCACTGGGATGGAAAGAAGGGTCCTTGGTGAGATCACTGAAGCTTGTGCTAAGGGAATACACATTCTGTTTGTTACAAAGCAGATTTGCAGCAAAATATGGGAACTAGGAGGAAGCTCCCTCAGTTTGGTTTTTTTACAGTGTATGGATTCAAGTTCTGGCCACTGAGATCTAGTTACTGAGAAGTTTGAAAGGTTTTATTTCATGAACAAGAATGTTTGTGTTTAAACTGAAAACCCAAAAGCTGCCCCTGTGCACCTTTTCTGCCCAGATTTGCAGTGTTTCTGCCAGATGCAGCTGCTCTGCCAGACTCTTTGGGGTGGTTTCCTTTTTCTGTTGGGAACAAAGTGATGCATGTTCTGAAATGAGGGTGAGGAAGAGAAAGGTGGTGAACATCCCAACTTTGGCACAGGAAGGCATTTCCCTGGGACAGGGATGTCAGGAGGATGCTGGAGTTACCTTGGCTACCTCTTAATTGTACTCATTAGGTTTGTGTCGTTGTTGTGCTTCTCTCACACATCCAATAAACTCTTGGCCACAGTTGAAGGGATCTGAAATGTCATTTTGCTGCTACTTTAGTAATTCATTGGAGCCATAAGTGGATTTGGTGTGTAAAATGGCTCGGAGGTGAAATGGGCAGTAACAGCCTGACAAAGTCAATGAGGAAAGACCAGGCAGGACATGTGGAATGGGATGGGAGGCAGCTTTAAGGAATTTATTTTTTCATTGTCAAAGTAAAAAAACTCCAGTGGTTTTGGTATCATGTCAGTAGATCTGTTTGTCAGGGGAAAGAAAAGAGGGAATGTGATCAGGAATAGCTGCAAAATGGGTTTTCTCCACAGATGTCCACTTGCAGATTAGCTTGAGTAGGAAAAATAGCCATGTTTAAGAATAAAATGTGCAGAATAAACTTCTTCATATTTGCCCATCTTAAAGCATTTATATGAATTACAAGGATTTTCTTCTTTTCCCAGCTTCTCATTACAGCATTTTATATATAAAATCTTCTGTAGGTGTCTTTTTTCCCTCTCTCTGCAGGAGCCTTCCCTAAAGTCAATTGATGTTAATAGAACTTTGTCATTTGAAACCTCTCTGCTGTGAATTAGGCCTAAAAATATCCCCTAAATCTATTCATTTCCTCAATTAAATACTGTTCACATGGGGATAGGTGTTCAGCTGGGCTGTGGAGCTCCAGTGCCCACAGGTGATTTTCAAAGACACCTTCAAGTGCCTTGGCTCCTGTTCCCTGGGCAGGGGAAGCCCAGGGACACTGGGGACACTGGGGACACAGGCCCAGGTGGCTGGGGAACATCTGTGGCTCTGTGTCCCCCGGGGTTAATAGGGACTCTGGGGTGCACATACAGGAGGCTTTACATGTGTGGCTTCTCCTTCTGTGCTTTAAAACCAGGACTTTAATACAAGTCATGCTCAGCAAAAACTGGAATGAATTGCAGCCATTGTTAAGAATTCTGGTAATGATTTTAAGTGAGACATTTCTCTTCTATAAATTCAAAATGTTGTTCTGGAAGACCCACTATCTATGTTTGTGTTATCCATCTTTGTCAGATGTGGCATCTTGTTTTCTCAGTACAGGATTTATGTCCTGCTTGGCAGATATATCCACATCTCCTTGGGTAACTTGTAAGGGTAAATATGAGCACTGAAACATTCATTGATAAATAATACATGTCTTTTAAAATATTACATAACAGTCTATTCTACAGAATAAATGATGTGATGTGCTTAACACAACCAAACCAAATCTTCTGGAAATAAAATCATCTCTGAAAAATCCTGAGGCAGTTCAAAAGCAATTAGGAGCAGTTGCTTGTCCTTCCTTGCAAACAAGTGCCCTCCCTTCCCTTTCTGTGCCCCGTGCCAGGCACTCCAGGGCAGGGGTAAAGGCAGGAGAGGCACTTGGAAGTGGTCAGGACTTAGTCACACTGGACTAGGATGTGGCTGCAGAATCCCAGTGGAGTCTGTGACACTGGGAAAGTTCCTTCTGCCTTGCAGACCTGTGTGCTGCCCCTGTGCAGTCCCTGTGGGACTGGCAGGAGCTGCTCCTGAGCTGCTCCCACACTCCTGGGCCAGGGGACACGGGAAGGGTCCCCTGGGTGGTGCCTCCTGAGCACCAGGGTCACACTGCATCTCCTTACAGGTGTACTGGGGGGTTCCTCTCCTTGGTACCCAGTAATTGCCCTCTCAGTGCTGCCAACCCTGGAAGTTTGTGGCTGTGCTCAGCCTGTGGGATGGACTGGGTGCTGCTCAGCAGTGACCACTGTATGGACATAACAACTGCTCCAGGAGGAGCTTTCAGCCCCCCAGGGGGTCTGTGACTTCCCAGTGCCCCTCGGATCCCAGTGAGGTGTGGGGTGTGGCACTGGGGCCACTCTGGGACATCAGTGGTACCACTGGGCCCTGGTGCTGCTGTGCCAACACTGAGGTGCCCAGGCTTTGTGTGTGTGCAGAGATGTGCTGTGGGCAAAAAGAACTCACATTGCATTTATTCTTTTTTTACAGTCTTACAGTGGTAACTGTAAAAACCTAAAACCACTTGAGATAAGATGATCAGTTTGTTGGTAACAGTTTTGTTGTTTATTGCAGTGGTTACAATTACAGTTGTTTATTGTGATGGTTACAGGAATTAGTAAATCAAATAATATAAACAAATTGGATAAAACCATGGTAAAAAAAATAGATTCTTAGGAATGAAGCTGTATAGATCAGTGCTGAGTATTAATTGGGATGTCATGACAATAATACTGTGGTCAGATTTTGTTCTCTGTGTTAAGTCCAAAAATTGATTTAGGTGGTGCAGCAGTGAGGTACAATTCAGGAATTATCAGTCATAAAGATTTGTGTAAAATCAAGGATAATAAAGTAGGTGCTGTGTAATACTTCTCAGTCACTGAAACCCAGTTCTTGTTAGCCTGTCTGGCAGTGATTGAAAATGGTATTTGGCTGCAAAGAACAAAGGACACTGGAGCTGCAGGGTAAGTTCTGCAAGTCAGAGAGAGCTTCGAGGGCAGATGGTTAAGGAACATTTATTGAATGTTCCCACAAATGTGGGAACACGTTTGTGTTGTGTGTGTGAACCTCAGGTTGGCTACAGCCAGAAAGGAGGAGACATTGAGAGAAGCTGAGTAAAGGCTTCATTCCCAGCTGAGATGAAGTTGTGGTGGAGCAGAGTGCAGAGGAAACACAAGTTTGGGAGCTTTTCTGTTGCTGGAATTCCACAGGCACAGAGAGATTTCTAGTGGTGAAAAAGGCATAGGAAGTACATGGTCTGACTGAAGTCCTGCTCAGGGGCAGGTGGATAAAACTTGGGAATGAGAATTGCATGAGTAACTCATAGCCTGTGTCTGTTGTTCTCTGCTCCACATAGTTTGCCTTCATGCTGCCTCTGAACTGTCTCCCTGTTTGATTGCTTTCAAAGTTTGCCTCCTGCTTTGGGGCAGGGGGAGTTCATTTTACTTTTGCCTCAGAGTTTTATAAGGGTTCGAATTTTGTGGGTTACTGCCTTGTTGTGAAGGTTCTTGAAAGAAACTTAAAGATTTCAGGTCTGAGCTAGAGGGTTTTTTACTGACTTTTTTTCCACCTTTTTGGATCTCAGAGTGATTCTGCTTATGAAGAATCCACTTAAATTTATTATTTCTATTGACATTTTCCTCTGGGAAATGAGCCGTCCTGCTCTGACTCACAAAAGCCAGAGGAAAGGCAGCTTTGGGCTCTTATCTTACTACTTCTGTAAGAATTACTAAATAAGCTGCAATCATGAAACTGGATGTGCCTTTTGTACTGAAGATTGTTTTGACTTTCACATTAATTTTTAACTCAAGTCGAACTTCCTTTCTCCAGAACAGTGAAAATGCCTTGCAGTGGCTTTCCCAGAATAGGCAAGTGACTGGTAAAATTCTTGGGGGCATTTAGTGGGAGGGAAGGGCTTTGCAGAAGTGAGTGCAGAGGAAGGACACATTAGGGACATAATGGAGAAGTGGGTGCAGGTCAGGGCAGCTCCTCCCTGCAGGGTGTGCAGGGGGTTCCCAGGAACTGTCCAGAGGTGCTGCAGGTGTTTGGGGAGGGAGAGGCTTTGTCCTGTCATGGATTAAAAAGGCACCAAATTTATGTGTCTCCTTAGAAAGTTGAAGCTCTTTTCCATGGTTTGAGTCAGTCTGTCTTTAATGTGATGTAATATCAGAACAACTGGTTTAAAGATGTTTTATGTATATGATTTATTTTATGTAACATGATCTGGGTGGTAACAATATAAAATTTGGAGTGAGAAGGGGAAATAAGGCACTTTTTGTTCCAATGCTGACATTATCTGAGTGAAGTAGACAGGCAGTTTTTGCAACCAGAATGAGAAACATGCTTTGCAAAATATTTGAAAATAAAACTTCCATGTTTCCAGCGATGGTTAATGAAGCAAAAGGACTCTGCACTCTGGTTAGGTGGAGATGTAGTAGCTCTGTTTATGAAGGTTGCTTGTTTCATGTTACTCATTCTCATGTTGTTTCATTTTCTGTAAGTGCTGCAGTGTTTTAGCTTTCTGCCAGTTATTTATTTCTTTTGAAAAGGAGAAGTGAATGCTGAAAGACAAGGATACATTTCCCAGCAATAAAATATTAAAATTATGAAGTGCTCCTCTGAGCTCTTCTGCCATGTTATATGGGTGTTATTTTCTAGAGAACATAAAACTTCTGAGAAAGGTTTGAATAAATTCACTCAAAAGCTGAGGTTATTGTAGCAGAAGATTGTACTGCAGAGTGGTGTGTGCATTTTGCAGGGATTTAAATTATGAACATGATGTTATGACTGTGTAGTAGGAAATGCTGTCTCACTTAGAACAATTTATAGAGCTACATATATAGCAGGAAATTTGGCATCATTGCACACAAAATATGCAGCAACATTCTGGGTTTTTTACCATGAAACAATAGCCAAATTCTCCATTTTTCTATGGCTCTTCCCTGCTGGGATGCACGTGGCAAAACAGGCTCTTGTTGAGCAGAGAAGTGCAGAGCTTCTTCCCAGGGAGGAGCAGAGCATAGATAAATTCTCATTTCCTCTTCCAAACCTGATGTGCTGCTTTTACCAGCAATCAGCAACAACAAAGCTTGATGAGGTTGAAGTTTCTCAGTGTGTTTTATCAGCTACAAAAGCTTTTTCCTCTCGTGTTACGTGTAGAAAATGCTGTAGCATCATATGCTTCCCATTCTTAGCTCATATGTGGTTATACCTTGAGCTTTGACAAATACACTTGGTGCTTTCAGAGAGCACCTGAGGGTTCAGGGGTTGCACAGCACAGTCTGGGGGAAATGTCTCCTGTCATTAACTAACGAGCTCCTGGTGGGGTGGGAAGAACGAGCTGTTGGCACTTGGGTTGGAATAGTCCAGAAATGCTGAAGTACATGACTGTGGATATTGTCTTCTGCATCACTCAGTTTGGAAGTGTTTAAAAAAAGTTCTTTATGGCTCTCACATTTGGCCTGTGAAAGGAGCAGGACCAATTTGCAGCTCTTGCTTGAATTGTAGAACCTTCCCAAAGGTTTGGGGATGAGCAGGTTTTCAGCTTTGTCAGAAATAATAGTTTGTGTGAATTGTTTGGAATTATTGCCAGCAGAGTTTGCTTTCCTCCCAAGTGAGTTGTGGTGCAGGTTTCTTTGCACTGTAGCTGTGCTTGTTTTGACACAGGAAGTTTTCTTAGCTCTTCTCCATAACACTTCATTTAGTCAATTGGTGCTTCAGGGTCTGCTTTTTTTGTGCTCCATCATCCATCTACATTTGAAATAGATCAGAAAAGAGGAAGATGAAGACCCGTTTTGATTGTTAGGAATCATAAAATATCCCAGTGTTTCTCCTGCTTTAACAACAGATGAAAAGCTGAGTGGGGCAGGTCTGTGATGTTCTCTGGCTGCTCTTTCCTGTCCCATCCCTGCAGTGCCCTGAGTCAGTGGTGCTTTTTAAAAGCTTTCACTTTTTCAGTGGTTCTTCTCAAGGTTACATTATGCAAAATACAATGTTACGTTTTTTGCAGTAGTCCAGGCTGTATAAAAAGTATTTTTAATCCTTTTCTGAAAATGGAAATAGCTCTGCTCTGGGGAGGAGGCTTTAGGCCTGTTCCAAGTGTTCCCAGCTGCTGTGAACTGCTGATTCCCTCTGTCTGACAAGCTTTGGGTCGTGTGTCCACCCTTTTAAAGTACTCTAAGGTGCTAATTCTTGCATGCTCCTGCTTTGGGAATTTGGTTTAGCTGTTCACCATCCATTGAAAACCACTAAAAATGATCAAAAGGTAGTTTTGTTGTTTAAATAATTATGAAGATGAAACAGAACTTTTTCTACTTTACCATGAAGATGAGAAGTCAGGGTAGAAATACGAGGGATGTACAAGGAGAGGAAAGGACAAACTTCTTACTTTATTTCAGTGAATTTGCATTATGGATAAGAATGAACAAGCAAGTTGAATAAAACACATTGTTCAAAACTTCTGGTTTAGCTTGATTAAAGTCCTGCTTTACCAGTCATTTTCATTACTGTGCCACTTTTTTTTCCGCACTGTGTCTTCTAAAGATTTGCTAATGAATTTGATACTGAATGAAGAAAGAACTTGATGCCAAAAGGTGTCCCTTTTCTGGAGAGCCCAGTGCCTGAGAATGGTCGAAATGTCATATTAAGAGATCTTGTCTGACTGACAAGAAAGAGGCAGGATTTAGTGTTTATGGGAATAACTTGACCTGACTTTTGTTCTCTTGTATTTGGAGAAATACACAGGGATTTTTTTCTGGAAATGGCAGCGAGGCATTGTTGGGTAGGACAGTAAGGGTGCTAGTGAACATTCTGAGGTGCCTGGCAAAAACCATTGCTGGAGTCAGTTCTGAGTGAATTTTGAGCAGGCAACTGTAATTTCCTGCCTCTAATGAACACTTCTTCAGTGGGTATTTAAGGAGAAAGCACGAGGCCCATCAAATGAAAAGGTTCTCTGAAGTCCTGAGAAGTTTTTTAGACAGTTATTGGATATTCTAACTGTGCAATGAAGACCAGTGACCCTCATGGAGGGATTCGGAGGAGGAGATGTGGGTTCTGGTGCCTTGGAAAGCTGGAGCTGCCGGTGGGGCTGTTGGGGGGCCGGGGGTCCCCTGGAGAGGGGCCCTCACGGTCTGAGGGGAGCGGAGCCCGGAGCTGCTCCGCTCTGCGGGCCCACAACCCCCGCTGCCCCCGGGCCGGGCCCGAGCCGGGAGCGCCCGCGCCCTTCGGCAAAGGCGGGAGTGCGGGGAGGGTTTGTAGCTGT